>JAFIRS010005533.1:0-54983 GCA_018342105.1 Gonioctena quinquepunctata
AATATGATCAAATATGATCTGATAAAAGAAGAATCATCCAAATCGAATATCCCAGTACAAAGTTATGCCTGATAGAATCGGTTAACGGACCGGAATTCAGAGGGTGAGTGATCAATATTCTTCATTTTGCTACCCTCAGGGGTGGCTTTCATCTTTTAAATTCAATTGGGACCACCTTCGAAGTACACCCTAGCCACTGAAAAAATAATTATCGGAATCGGACGCCTCAGTAGAGAACCTCCTCCTTTTTGGTTTCGTCGGTTAAAAAGTAATACTAATTGTTAATTAGTGTACAAATATAACGGACTCTCTTTCATTCACTTCTTCTCATATGCATCGGTTATCTGGAAGCCTTATTATCAAGGGCACATCTATGAACTGGAGGCAAACAAAGACGCTTTCTCAAATACTTAAGTTTTCCACCAATTGCCACGTCACATGAGAGCCTACTGTCGAGACACAGCTTCCTCAGTCATAAAAAAAAATATTCAAGTGTCATTACGCTATACAAAATAATCAACAATGAAATTAGATGTGAATGCTTACTACGTCAGATAAACTTTGAAATTCCCCGTAAGGCATCTCGATACACCGACTCATTCTACACTACCACGCCACGAACAAATATATATATATATATATATATATATATACAGTGCTAGTCAAAAGTCCCCTCCCCCCCTCGTATCTTTTGAACGGGTATACTTATAATAATGAAATTTGGAGGGTGGAAATAAACGGATGTAGGCTTCTCAACTGGTCATAACAGGTGACGCAATAGTCATAAATGACGTCACAAGGCCACTGTGACCAATAATTTTAAATGGGACCCTATGGCAAGTGACAGCTCGTTTGAAAGGTATTGAAAATACCTATTCAGTCATACCAATTTTGTTTGGGTTCGGCTGATTTTGATTGATAAATTGAAGAAATACGAAAATTATAGTTTCGCATTTAATTAATAAAGATTTAAGAACCAGTTCTCATAATAAGTGTTCAAAATGTGCTCCATCTACTTCCTGGCAGTAATGCATCCTATTGCTAAACTCTTGTCGTACTCGTCCCAGTGTGTCAGCGGAAATTGCCCTACATTCTTCAAGAATTCGTTGTTTCAGAATGGCAATACTGTCAGGTGCTGTAGCGTAAACCTTAGATTTCAAGTACCCCCATAGAAAAAAATCTAATGGTGTAAGGTCCGGTGACCGAGCTGGCCATTCGATCGAACCTCGTCGTCCAATCCATCTACCACGATATTCTTCATCTAGGTAACGTCTTACTGCACCGTAATAGTGTGCAGGAGCACCATCTTGTTGAAACGTTATTTCCAAGTTGTCGAATTCATCTGGATTATCTTCTAGAATTTCAAGAATTAACGCCTCAATATCATTTTGTAACATCTCCAGATACAGTTCACCGGTTAAGTTAGCATTGAGAAAAAGAGGCCCAACTATGTGGTTTCCCAAAATACCTGCCCAAACATTTACTTTTCCTGAAATTGAGTATGTTTTCACGAAAGATGTGAGGATTTGTGTCACTCCAATACCTCACATTTTGAGTGTTAACATTTCCATTGAGAAAGAAAGTACTTTCGTCACTAAAACAAATTGTCTGTATGTAGCCTGGTTGTTGGTTCATTTTATTGGACATAGTTTCACAGAATTCTAGTCTTCGGTCGGGGTCATCATCTGAAAGTTTGTGGACCATTTTTAATTTGTATGGATGAAATTTGTTTTAGCCAACACCCTATGTACTGTCCTTTGACTGACTTCACAGATAGACGCAACTTGGGCTGTGGAAGAAGTAGGGTTTACTACCATTTCTCCAATTATGTCAATTTTTTTGTCATCACTAATTGTTGGTCGACCAGATCGTTTGGCATCTTGAACACTACCTGATGCTTCAAACTTCCGAAGAAGCTCCCTCAAATAAACCCTCGATATAGGGCGATCGGGGTACCTCTCATTAGACAGTCGTTCCGCTGCATGGAAATTGTTTCTACATTCACCAATTATTAAGTTAGCTGCTACTTTGTCGGCTACAGTACGTACCATTTTGCCTATGTAAACACTTAAACGTCTCGTTAAACAATAGCTTAGGTAAATTTTCAAGGTATAAACACTTTTGACAAGTAGAGAATTCAAAAACGTCAACCTTTTTGACAATTAACCAGAGGCGTACTTTAAAATCTTTATTAATTAAATGCGAAACTATAATTTTCGTATTTCTTCAATTTATCAATCAAAATCAGCCGAAACCCAAACAAAATTGGTATGACTGAATAGGTATTTTCAATACCTTTCAAACGAGCTGTCACTTGCCATAGGGTCCCATTTAAAATTATTGGTCACAGTGGCCTTGTGACGTCATTTATGACTATTGCGTCACCTGTTATGACCAGTTGAGAAGCCTACATCCGTTTATTTCCACCCTCCAAATTTCATTATTATAAGTATACCCGTTCAAAAGATACGAGGGGGGGAGGGGACTTTTGACTAGCACTGTATATATATATATATAACAACTGCCCTGTTCATACTATGTGTAGCAACTATAATTTAGTAAGTGATCAACTTGGTATTTCTATTGCAGTGTGAGACAAATTAAGAACCTTTACTTTCAGCAGTAACTTAGACTTAAGTTTTCTTCTATTGTTAGTCTTTTGTGCAAATTGCGTATTAGTCTTAAGTTTCTACTGATGTTAGTATTATTGTGCAACGTTTATAGTTCATGGTAGAAAAACCATAAAATTTCGTGTTCGGGGGTGCATTTAAACGAATGTTTGTGCACTCTACAATACAGCAGTGGTCACCGGATTTTTTTTACTCCCTATACGTCATTTAGAACTGATTCAAGGTTATTCGAAAATACGTACGAAAATACGTACGTAGAACCAAACGACTATTTTCAGGGAGCATAAGTGGGGTTAATGGACCTCTACTATTTTGCGATAACTCATTTTCTGCAGGTCCATGTGGCGTAGGTAAAAATTCTCCGTGGAAAGGAAATAATTGTATAAGGAGTAGACAATGTCGACCCAAATATACCAAACATGATTCCTCAAAATGGTTAATTGGATTTGGAAGAGATTAGAGTATGTATCTCCACGTTAGAATAAAATGCAAGCAGCCTCTAACAAAACAGATGATGCAGGTCGTCAAGCCGAGGCCTTCGCCATCACTCATGGTCTAGAACAACTGGTCGAGCTACCAACCCGCATCCCTGATGTCAACAACCAGTCTGCCAATACACTAGATCTTTTCCTCACCACCAATCCTGACCCGTATAGAATAGAAGTTTGTGCCCCACTTGGAAACTCTGACCACACCCTCATCCCCACAACATGCTCTTTCCATTTACCATCGAGCTGCACAATACCACCCCGTCTCATGTGGCATTACAATTCGGCCGACTGGGAAGGTCTTCGTATGTTTTTCTCAGCGTTTCCATGGAAGAGAGTTTGTTTCTCTTCAGTAGATCCAACACGATGTGCTGAGACAATTTCTGAAATCATCATGTTGGGGATGCAAACTTACATACCGAATACCGAAAGAAGAACATCATCCGATAAGACCTGGTTTAACAGAAACTGCTCTAGAGCTGTGGCTTCCAAACAGGCGGCATACCATCGATGGCTAAAAAATCCGGGCCCTGAGACCAGAGCAGCATATGTCGAGGCTAGAGGCATATGTAAAGAGACAATAGAATGCTCAAAAGATGCCCACAAAGCCAAAATAAGATCAAAACTTGCTGAATGTCCTAACGGATCCGTTCATTTTGGTCTTTCAAAGCTTGTGGGAAGAAATTTCACTTCCAGCTCATTTCCTCCCTAACCAAAGAAGATGGAACACTAGCAACGACTGCCCAGGAAAAGCCAATATCTTTGCGCACCTATTTGCTGGAAATTCCACTCTGGATTCATCGGGAAAACAACCCCGAACATTACACCTATTGACAGTCACATGCCCGAGATCACCTTTCGCCAACGTACTATCAGAAAGATTTTGCTGGGTCTCAACACCAACAAAGCCTGTGGATCTGAGAATCCCGCCGATTGTTCTCAAGAAATGTGCCCCGAACTAACACCTGTTCTTTGCAAGTTGTTCAACCACTCTTACAATTTGGGGTATTTCCGTCCAATTGGAAAATTGCAAGAGTACAGCCAGTCCCTAAAAGGCAAAAGGCCCTACCTAGCAACTACAGACCTATCGCACTGCTATCTATTATTTCAAAGGTCATGGAAAAAGCCATCAACATCGAGCTCATGAAATATCTGGAAGACTCAGGAATTGTCAACGATAGGCAATATGGCTTCCGCCATCAGAGATCAACGTGACCTGCTCGCTTACGTCTCACATATATGGCAGCTATCTATTGAAAAGCATGGAGAAACTTTAGCTGTGGCATTAGATATATCCAAGGCGTTCGATCGAGTTTGGCACCAGGGACCCCTCGCCAAGCTTCCGTCTTATGGCTTGCCCCTCAGCTGTGTTCTCTGCTTGCTAGTTTTCTCTCAAACAGGTCTCCATGTAGTGGTCGATGGAGTTTCATCTGACACTCTACTCATAAATGCTGGTGTTCCGAAGGATCCATTCTCGCACCAACACTATTTCTACTTCACATCAACGACCTGTTGAAAGCAACTTCATGTCCAGTACACAGCTTTCCCTGATGATAGTACCTCCATACCGCTTTCTTCCAGGGCCCCTATATCAGCCCGTGAAACCAGAAATGAACGAGGAAGAAATGTTAATAATATAAATATGGACTTGGCAACAATTCTCGAATGGGGATCTAATAACTTGGTAGAATTCAATGCAAACAAAACACAAGCATGTCTTTTCTCTAGAAAAGCCGATCTCACTGTGCCTAACATAACTTTGTCAGGAGTAACCATACCACTGAAGCCATCCATATCGATGCTTGGTATTACTATCAGCAATAACCTTTCCTGGGAAAATCACGTGAGGTCCATTGCCAAAAGTGCATCCCAAAACTTGGTTTTCTGTTTCGTGCCAAGAGCTATTTCACCCCAGTCAGCTGCGTGATGATCTATAAGGCACAGATCCGACCTGTCCTGGAATACTGTTCCCATTTGGAGTGCGGCACCTAAACATATCCGAGGCTATTGGATTCTGTCCAAAAAGGGGCAAATCGTCTCGTCGGTGATGCCTCGCTTACAAACTCGCTCACTTGTCTGGAACACCGTAGAAAAGTTGGCGATTTGTCTCTATTTTATAGATATTTTCATGGGCGATGCTCTTCTGAAATATCAACAATCGTTCCTGCTTTGGCAGTCTCTTCGAGATTAACCCGTCAAGTTCAGTCATCACACACCTTCGTGGTCACTTTGGAAACCTGCAGAACATCACTTTCCAAAGACTCGTTCATCCAACGAACAGCGAGGCTTTGGAACTCATTGCCTAGGGAGGTGTTCCCCGAGGCATACAACCTTCAGAAATTTAAGAAGAACACCAACTCCTACCTTCTTTCCCTAGGTTCCCACGATGTTCTCTGAACATTACAGGATATCCCTTTTCGTGGGAACCAGAACATAAAAAAAAAAAAAAAAAACCATTAAATATAGTTGGTAACCTCCGCACCAACATTGAAATGTAAGTTTGCCGCCTCTAAAAAAAAAAAAGTCGATGAACCAAGGTGGATTCGCTAATAAAACCTGTATATTTTGGTGAATTTCAGTTAGCTTACAATATTGCATACGATTGGAGATAATGAAAAGTTGTGTGACGATTGTGAGCAATAAAACATTATTGTTATTGGCACTATCACGAAACGCCCACAATCCTTTTCAATTCATAATCCAATTATTTCCGATAACTCATGATTTCATTCCTACAAAATGAAAACATTGTGGAGATCAAATCGGAGAATGGGATCGATAATTATTCAATAAGATTGGGCAGTTCTTGAGAAGTTAGTCCCTGAGCATAAACAGTGTGTCCCAGCTAAAACTTGTCACCCTTCTTATATCCGAAATCGTAGAAAACACTGAAAATCGCTCCGACTAATCGATTTATATTTCGAGGAAACTCTTCCACCAAATACGTCATCATTGTGCTATCAACCCCCTCGCCCCCAGCTCTCCTTACTTCAGAATCTCGAATAGGACTACATTACTTGTGATAAATCATTCTGAAGGGAATTCAATTTCAAACACAATGAGAATCCATCAGGTGTTGTGGCAGTTTCAATGAATAAATAATAGTTTAAAAAAACTAAGGAACACGCTTTTATAGAAAACCAGGCTAAAAAAATAGAAAATAAGAAAAAATTTATTTTATTTAAAAAAAAGCGTGGGGTGCATGGTATCAATAATTATATAGTACATTACACACCTAGGGCAGTAAAGTAAGAAATGTCTCAGATCACAGGTGATTGTTGGACGAGGCGATACCATGCACCCCACGGTTTTTTTTAAATAAAATACATTTTTTTCTTATTTTCTATTTTTTTAGTCTGGTTTTCTATAAAAGCGTGTTTTTTAGTTTTTTTAAACTATTATTTAATACCTACTTTTTAGTTTGGTTTATTTATAAAAGCGTGTTTTTTTTCTATTATTTCTATAATTTTTTTGCAAATGAAAAAATGGAATAATTTTATCAAATTAGGTAATCAGAATCTCCGACCCCAAAAACCCCCACATACCAATTTTGAATAGAATCAGACCATAATCACAAAACTAGTCTGCCATTTTCAAGCCGCCATCTTAAATTTTCCAATTTTCACAGAAGAATCATAATATTCGACCCCAAAAAACCCCACATACCAATTCAGAATAGAATCGAACCATAATCACAAAATTCGTCCACCATTTTGGAGCCGCCATCTTGAACTTTTCAATTTTCACGGAAGAATGATAATCTCCGACCACGAGAACCCTCAGATACCCATTTTGAAGCGAATCGGACCATAATCACAAAATTCGTACGCCATATTGGAGCCGCCATTTTTTTTTCACACAAAAATTTCTTAATGCATTGTCACCGAAATTATGTACACATGCCAAATTTCAAATCATTCGGACGTCTGGAAGTGGGTCAAAATCGCGCCCAAAGGAGTCGGTTACAAACAAACAAACATACAAGTGAAGCTAATATAAAACGTGTAAAAATAAGTGTGATCAAGATAAGTTTTTTTCTCATTACCTGAAAACATACTGTAACGAACCTAGGCCGGACCTGTCGCCTCACGTGTTGCCATCGACAGCGATGAGATCATCCCCGGAGATATTCGAGAACCATCCAGTGCGCTCTTCCGCGGAAAACAACGGTCAATATTGGAAACAATTGGAACATGCCGTCGCCAACCGTCCGAATTCGAAACATCGAGAATGCTGTATCGGAGATAAATAGGCAAACCTCAAGTGGAGTAAGACAGTCTGAACGAGCCCATACCATCGAGCTATACAGTGGCGTAGTAATATAAATTAAGTTGTAGATTAAGTGTGAAATAAATTATTTAAACCAAGTTAAGTTTATTTACGTTACAATTGGTGTCGGAAGTGAGATTTTGAAAATAAACAAGTGATCGTGGAGTGGATAGTCAGAAAAATAAATTGATAGACCTTTCTGTACGCCCAAAATAGACAGTGGCCCGGTTTTCGCGAAGTGGACAATTGTGCGTGGGAATATAAACTGATACGCTGTTCGCGTGAAACAGAAAATAGACAGTGGCCCGGTTTTCGCGAAGTGGACAATTGTGCGTGGGAATATAAACTGATACACTCTTCGCGTGAAACAGACAATAGACTGGTGGCCCGTGGAAAAGAATTCGCGAAGTGAATTTTAACAAACTGATAACTTTTCGTGTAAAACAGACTGATACCTCGTCAAAGACAAAATGTGTTCAAGAAAAGTGCGCCTTGCGGATTTGAAGGTAGCGGAATTGAAACAGGAATTGGAGGAAAGGGAACTGGAAACAACAGGTAAAAAGCAAGTACTCAGGAAAGACTTGCAGAAGGACTTATACAAGAAGGTGAGGACCCGAAACATTTTTATTCGAAGTTCCGGAGGTGATTTAAGTTTGGTAATGAATAAACTCGAAGAAACTACTAAATCCGTGAAAGAAGAACTGCAACAAAATTCTAGAAATCTGGAAGAGAAGCTTCTAGAAATCTGGAAGAGAAGCTTCAAGAAAATTCTAGAAATCTGAAGAGAAGCTTCTAGAAAATTCAAGAAGCCTGGAAGAAAATGCTAGAAATCTGAAGAGAAGCTTCTAGAAAATTCAAGAAGCCTGGAAGAAAATGCTAGAAATCTGGAAGAGAAGCTTGAAGAAAATTCTAGAAATCTGGAAGAGAAGCTTCAAGAAAATTCTAGAAATCTGGGAAAAGAAGCTCTAGAAAGTTCAAGAAGCCTGGAAGAAAATTCTAGAAATCTGGAAGAGAAGCTTCTAGAAAATTCAAGAAGCCTGGAAGAGAAGTTCCTGGAAACACAGAAGGCCTAAAAAAGAATTGTGTGGTGTGGCTAATTTCCTAGAAGAAAGAATGGGAACCGTTGAGACAGAGATAGATAAAATTAGGGAGCAAAATGAACACGGAGGTAGATAAAATCAAAGATGGGGTCGAGGCAGAGATGGACAAAATAAAGGAAACGATCAGTAAGCTGGAAAAACAAATTAATAGTGCGTCCTCCACAGAGATGGTTAACGAAAATGCAATGCTGGACTTGAGCTTGAACGTGGATAAAGTTCAAGAGAGTATAAAAGATGTCAAGGTCATTTCAGAAATAGGAAGCTTTCCATGAAGCCGCCCCCAGTTCGACGGAAAACTCCATGGGCAAATTACCGCCGGCAGTTTGAAGCAGCGGCCAAAGCAAACGGATGGAATGCAGGGAAAGAGCTGTAGCACTGACACTTGCATTACGTGGAGAAGCGACAAATATTCTACAAACTCTCACCGCCCAAGAACAGGAGGACTATGATCAGCTGATTAAACATCTAGAATTACGATATGGCCACGCCCATTTGGAACACGTATACCACTCCCAGCTGAAAAATCGCGCCAAAATCGGCGAATCCTTACAAGAATTCGAAACTGACATTGCACGCTTGGTTCGTCTCGCATATCCAGCCATACCGGAAAATGTAATGGAGCGATTAGCGGTTCAGGCATTCTTGGATGGACTCCGTGACCAAGAAACCAGACAAGCGTTGATATTAGCTCGTCCAACACATCTCGTAGACGACTGGCACGGCTTTGAATTTGAGGCAGCAAAACAATGCTGCAAAGCCAAAGTAAAGTTCAAACGATTGAGGAAGACTCACAGGAGCCTGCTAACTTGGAAGCTGCCATAAGAAAAGTGATGAAGGAAGTGTTGCCTGAGAAAAGACATATAAGATGCCGGAATTGTCGCAAAATTGACATGTGCGTAGCAAATGTCCAACATTCATCGACTCCGATGCAGGAAAACTAAGAAAGGTCGATGAGAAGGGCAATCGTCGGCATGTGTCCGGCAAGCCCCGGTTAACAACGCATATGTCGCTATCCTTCAACGACAGAACAAGGGTGTCTTCGTAGACGGTCTCATCAATAACGAGCCTTGCACCATGCTGCTAGATACAGGTGCGACTAGGACAATTCTCGGCCTTCCTTTGCCAGAACACCGGAACGGATTGAACCGACAACTTGGAAGCTACGCACAGCAACAGGGAGCCAGCTACTGTATATGGCGAGCTACCGATTGAAATAATTTTGGGCAACACTAAAGTGAAACATCAGGCACTTGTAGCGGACATCGAATACGATGCAATCATCGGAATGGACATCATGAATTCCAGAGGGTTTGAATTGATTTCAAAGACGGCGTCCTACGTGTCAACGGAGAAGAGCTGGTGCTTCATGGGAGAAGCGAGGAGTGATCCGTGTATTGTTGGCTGAAGATGTAAGCGTACCTGAGAGGGCTGAAACCATTCTGGAGGCTCGCCTGGACGGGAGTACGAGCAGTGGAAACGTGGTGATGTTCGAGCCCAAACTTCATGATGAGAAAATTGGGACGAGGGATTGCACTAGGGAAGACCTTGTTGCGTGCTGACCAATTTGTGCCCGTAAGGGTCATGAATGTCAATTATTTTCCAGTGACCTTGAAGAAAGGAACAATATTGGGGCACTGCTCGCCAGTTTCCCAGTGATCCGGAGTGTACGAGGTACGATTAGCCAACCCAACAACTTGCCCACAGAACTAGAAAATTAGTTGCCATCTCTTCCAAAGATATAAAACCAGCTCAACAGCCCAAACTAGGAGATTTAGTTAAGAAGTACCAAGACATCTTCGATACCGGACAAGGAAAAGGAGGTCGAACTAATGTGGTCCAGCACAAGATTGATACTGGGGGTGCCCGACCGATCCGGCAATCAGCAAGAAGACTTCCTCTTGCCAAGAAGGAAGAGGCTGACAAAATAGTCAGCGATATGGGAAAAGAAGGAGTTATCGAACCATCTGACAGTCCCTGGTCCTCTCCAGTCGTACTGGTGAAGAAAAAGGATGGATCGACACGCTTTTGTGTAGACTATCGCCAACTTAATAATGTCACGAAGAAGGACAGTTACCCTCTCCCAAGAATAGATGACACCCTAGACACGTTGGCTGGTTCCACGATTTTCTCGACCCTGATCTGAAGAGTGGATAGATCCAGCAAATGTGGAGAAAAGACTGCTTTACCATCGGCTCAGGATTGTGGCAGTTCACCGTTATGCCATTCGGGCTCTGTAATGCTCCCGCCACATTCGAAAGATTGATGGAAACAGTACTGAAGGGACTCTCATGGAACACGTGTCTAGTGTATCTCGACGACATAATTGTGGTCGGCAGATCGTTTGAGGACCACGTGAAAAACTTGGAGGAAGTATTCCTGCGACTGAGGAACTCCGGATTGAAGCTGAGCCCTAAGAAATGCCATCTGTTCCAAAAAGAAGTACGATACCTCGGCCACGTTGTCTCTGGGGAAGGAGTAGCAGTGGATGACCAGAAGATCAAAGCTGTTAAGGATTGGCCCATCCCAAAAGACATTCACCAACTTCGAAGTTTCCTTGGTTTGTGCACATACTATCGCCGATATGTGCTGGGGTTCGCAAACATCGCTAAACCACTGACCAGGCTCACGGAAGGTCAAACAAAGTTCCAGTGGTCCGAAGAATGCCAAGACTCGTTCAGGAAGCTGAAGGGAGCTTTGATTAACGCACCTGTTCTGAGCTATCCCTTACCCAACGGGAAGTTCATTTTGGATACGGACGCCAGCAACGTGGGACTTGGAGCTGTCCTATCTCAGATCCAGGAGGGGCAGGAGAAGGTCATTGGTCATTTCAGCAAGACGCTCAGCAAACCAGAGCGCAATTACTGTGTCACCAGGCGAGAGCTGTTAGCTGTTGTAAAGGGAGTGGAGCACTTCTACAAGTACGTGTATGGAAGAAGATTCCTGCTGAGAACTGACCATGCAGCTCTCAAATGGCTCTTACAGTTCAAAAATCCTGAGGGTCAAGTAGCACGTTGGATCGAGAGACTCCAAGAATTCGATTTCGAGATCGAACATCGAGCCGGAACTAGCCATAAGAATGCAGATGCCTTGTCGCGAAGACCATGTCCAGATGATTGCTCACATTGCCGACGAGCAGAAGAGAAAGAAGCAACACTTTGTAGAACCGCGGCAATGGATGACAACTGGAATGACAGCAAGATCCAGAAAGACCAAGAGAGAGACCCCGACCTTGGCTTAGTCGTCAGCTGGAAGAAGGGCAATCGAAGACCATCATGGCAGGAAGTCGCAGGTTACTCGCCGGCTGTTAAGTCCTATTGGGCACAATGGAACTCTCTTATTCTGGACAATGGGATCCTGAAACGTGTGTTGAGGCCGATATTGGTGGGGAAGACAGACGCCAAATAATTGTTCCCAGGAACAGAAGAGAGGAAGTGCTGCGGGAAATCCATGATGGAGTCGCCGGAGCGAATCTGGTGGAGACCGCAGAAGGCTGTATGCGCTGCTAGCAATGGACCTCGAATACGACCCAAGGCCCCGATGCGTCAGTACAACGTAGGCAGCCCGTTCGAGAGAATCGCCATTGACATCGCCGGCCCGTTTCCCGTATCCGACCACGGGAATAAATACATCCTTGTGGCAATGGACTACTTCAGTAAGTGGGCGGAAGCCTATGCCCTGCCCAACCAGGAAGCCATCACCGTCGCCGACGTCTTGGTGAAAGAGTGGATATGTCGATTCGGTATTCCAATGGAGCTGCACTCGGATCAAGGCAGAAATTTCGAATCCAACCTTTTCCAAGAAATATGTCTACTGCTGAACATCCGCAAGACAAGAACCACGGCCCTACATCCGCAGTCCGATGGAATGGTGGAACGGATGAACAGGACGATCAACCGCCACTTGTCCAAGGTTGTCTCTGACCATCAAAGAGACTGGGACCAGTATCTTCATTTGTTCCTGATGGCCTATCGATCCGCAGTACACGAGTCAACCGGTCAAACTCCTGCTAGTATTATAATGGGCCGAGAACTGCGACTGCCTTGTGATCTGAAGTTTGGGATACCGCCAGGACAGGACACTGCGGGAGAGGACTACGTCAGCAAACTTCGGCAGAGAATGGACGACATCCACGAACGAGTCCGGTTGAACATCCAGAGTGCCAGCGATAAAATGAAGAAGACCTATGACATCAAGGCCGACGCTGGAGGATTTAAGGTTGATGACCTGGTTTGGCTGTACAACCCCAAACGTCGTCGTGGGCTATCACCAAAGTTGCGGAACTCGTGGGAAGGCCCGTATAAAATCGTGAAAAGGATAAACGACCTTGTGTACCGAATCCATAAGCCACCCCGAGGGAAACCAAGGGTCGTCCATTTCAACAGGTTGGCCCCTTACGCTGGAAACCATGACCAAGTTCGCACCCTCAAGCCACCGGAGGATGATATGACGTTCGAGAAGTTTATGTCCTTGTATTCAAACGGGCAGAAAGTTCTACATGGGGTTACTAGAGAGGAGTCACGAGACCTTTCGAGGTGCCTGCTGACTATGCACTAGCGCACTGTGTGGCAGAAGATCTTTAAATGTCCAGGGCATCGCCGTAGTGTTCTCCAAGAAATTTGGTCAACTCCAAACACTGCGGGAGCAGAATCCAGAAGTTGGTGGGTGCTACAGTTGAAGAAAGGCCAGAGAAACATCTACTACCTAGTTACCAAGAGGCATTCCCAAGATAAACCGTCCTATGAAGATGTCTGGAAGAGTCTCACCAAACTAAGAGATACTATGGTGGACCAGAATCTGGTGGATCTAGCAATTCCAAAATTGTCCTGTGGTATTGATGGGTTGGACTGGAGAGTCATAAGAAGTATGCTGGAGGCGATATTCAGATCCAGCGGCGTCAAGATTTTGGTTTGCTGTAACCCTCTTCCACGACCGATCATGAAGACCGTGGAGTGTTACTTCCATCGAACTTCACGGTGCAGATATGGGGAGTCATGCAGATATCGTCACACTCCAAGGATGAAATTTCGGGACGAAATGTCTTTAAGAAGGGGGCAATGTAACGAACCTAGGCCGGACCTGTCGCCTCACGTGTTGCCATCGACAGCGATGAGATCATCCCCGGAGATATTCGAGAACCATCCAGTGCGCTCTTCCGCGGAAAACAACGGTCAATATTGGAAACAATTGGAACATGCCGTCGCCAACCGTCCGAATTCGAAACATCGAGAATGCTGTATCGGAGATAAATAGGCAAACCTCAAGTGGAGTAAGACAGTCTGAACGAGCCCATACCATCGAGCTATACAGTGGCGTAGTAATATAAATTAAGTTGTAGATTAAGTGTGAAATAAATTATTTAAACCAAGTTAAGTTTATTTACGTTACAATACATTACGATGTTCACCGTAATCTGAAATTATTTATGAATATTTGCTGGCAATAATAATTTCAAGGCTATTTGTTGGTTCCCAAATCACTGTTGGGACGTCACGTATTGAAAAATAGTAGGGGAGAGTGGGAGAATTAAGAACGGCGGGTAATTTGAAACAAGCTAAGTAATACCAAAGAGTAGAGAGAAATTGTAATGAAATCCTTGAAAGTTGACATTTCGCCTGTCACTCACGTTTCATTCATAAAATTCTAATTCTGGTTTAGCCAATCACGAGTCAGAATAGCACGTCATGTGATAGACTGTAGAATGAGGACAAAGATTTACATATCCAAAAGTGGTGTGGTATTTTAAATACCCATATATGAGTAGGAGACATATCACAACAATAATTAGGATGAAAACGGGACATTGCAGAACTGGAGAACATTTACATAAAATCGGGATGAAAGATAATCCAAATTGTGAGTGCGGAAGAAAAGAAACTTTAAATCACATTATCTTGTCCAATCATTTCATCCCCTAATAAAGACATATATCAAGAATTTATTAATAAAGGTGTACCTACTCTCCTACAGATAACAACAGTCTTAAGAAATATAAAACCAGAAATAATTAACATAATTCCAAAAAATATCATATACAATGACATAACAATTTAAGTTTGGCATTGAATATAAAGTACAAAATGTCCCTTGTTTAACCAACTAAGAGTGATAATAAAATAGTGATAATAAATTTAAGAATTAAAAATTAAACACAAATGTAGATACTCAGTCCAAAAAAGAAAAAAAAATAATCCGAGAATCATATCCTAAAATGAAAAACCTGCATGGAAACATAAAAACCCATAATACCTTTGTATGTGATGTTTAAGACCTAACTAACAAATCCAAGCACCGAGAAGAATCTTCAATACATATAAAAAAAATAGAGGACAGTACGTTAAGAAGTAAATTGAATATAATCCACAAGGAGGACAACATGGACATTAGAGCCAGACAAGGTTAAACCTCCAAAGGAATCGAGCTGGTTAAATGCGCCAGTAGGAAGCAAGGGCCACAAACATAGAGAGAGAGAGAGAGAGATAGAGGACAAATATTATAGTTGATGAGAAAACGCTTCGGGTATTTTCGTATTTGCAAGATGAATAAACTAATTCAGTTTTTGGGTAGAATTATATATATTATGAGAGTATATCGTCATATTTAGTAAAAAAATTATTCTGAAATTCCTTTGATTGAAACATTCACATGTTATATGAATATTTTTATGGTGATCACTGCATTCCTATGCATTCGATGTGTTACCTCATTGACAATCAGTATGTGTATTCCATTGTTTATCATTATTGTCCATATTCATTTTGGAATATAAGTTGATTGTTAATTATGAATATACAATTTACGAGAAAATGCTATCGATGAGTGATGATATCGGAATAGATAAATATGTATGCGCTAGTAATTTCAATAAGGAAAATATCTTGAGAAATTCGACATACTTGATGGATCCACAATTACAAATAACGTTTGCTCATGATACAAATCTCATGCTTTTATGAAGTGCTGTAAATTACATACAATTACTTAATTTAGCTTTCAAACCAATAAAAGTACGAGAGATGCAATCTTTCGTTTTTTGAAAAATCTATATTCTTGTCTGAAGGAAGTGAGCACTGCAGTGTTTTATGATATTCTTAGGCTTTTGACTGTTACGTAAGCTTCATCTCTACAGCTTTAGAGGACGAAGCTTCAATTAGTTCGAGTACTATCTGAGTGAAAAAACCCAAATTGTGAAAACTGATAGTTCTCAGCTTTTGGGCAAATTAAGAGGTGTTCACTATTTCGTCAGACAACAGAACTATCTGATAGCGATAACTCAAATTACTTTCATAGTAAAATGACTCGTATACGTATAAATTGATTTGTATTCTCTGAACTACCTTTGCCCATTGAAATAATGTTTTTCATCTTGTGATTGTAATTTATCTAGTAACTAGCAAGTCAAGTATTCTTTATTATTATTTTTATATTAATTTTCTATATCATATAATTCTGTACAAAAATTTGCTCAAGATATGACAATCTTCTGACTCTAAGTATTTGGATATAGTTTTTCTATAGCAATAATAGTCATCAAATACAATTCTCAGAGAAACAATTTTATTTTGTTCCTACTTTTTGTAATAGTGCACTTTCGAAGAATCTACTGCTCGAAAATTGAAGGTAGCTTTATAATATTTACACAATAGCTGAAAAGTTAACACGTTGACTGCCACGGTATTTTCAGGATTCCGGTATGAGAAACAATTTCAATTAATTCGAGTCCTATCTGAGTGAAATAACCCAAATTGTGTAATAGTGTATTTTCTGGATACCGTTTTGAGAAGCCAATTCAATTTAATCATATTATATTAAAAAATCTTTATTATACACAGTATAGATCAAAAAGCATATGGAATGTTTTTTGTTTTGAAAAAAACATCGTACAAATTATCTCGTAGTTGGCTTATATAACAGAAATCTCTTCACGAAGCCAAACTACGAGTTAACTCTCGCATCTAAATTCGTTAATAATTGATCAGATATAGAGCCGATGACATTACATTTACTTATTTCTCGAGAGTGTAGTTTTATAATTATTTTATAATCAATTTATGAACTTCTGTTCATTTATTAAAAAAAATTGTTCATGTACAACTTTGCACCGTCATTTTGTGGAAAGTTGTATAGAAAATTAGTGATTTGGTGTTTGTAGTTTATGCTGGTAAAGAGAAGGAGGCATTGTGAGTGATTTTTGTACCCGAAAACGGTGCCAGAAAATGACCTCTTAAAGAAGGAGACTGAATGGTAACTTGATAACTGAAAGTCATAATTTACATGGGTAGTTACAAATATTATAAAAAATAATCCTAAAAATTGAAAATAAATAGCTAATTAATCTACAGTCAAAAAACATTGTTACAAAAACATATAACCTCTCTACTGGTTACTGAATCATATTCACTGTAATGTATTAAATTAATCTTAATTACCAAATATATTTTTCATTCTCAAATCAATTTAAAATTTATAATTATATTAAACGTCCGATATCAGAGTTAAAAATACCGCTGCATAATAACTAAACCTTGGGTACTAACCTAGCAATTAATTTTTTTTTCCCGGAAATTTTAAGATTTTGACAAGCAAGCCACCGTTTTAATGTTGCTACATTATTATCCTTCACATTTGCAAATTTTAATTTGTAATTTGGCTCCTGCAAAGTCGTCTTCCGCCAAAAACACTTTTTTGATGTTTATTTTTACATGTATTTTAATGTGAGTTAAGTAATGTTTGTCCATACCGGACTACTAGCGCTGCTAGTGGGGAATTTTTCGTCCTTGAGGAAAAAGGCTCATTCTATTACCAGAAATATATTCAGATTTTTCAAAATCGGTTTGAATTTTTGTATTTGTTATACTTTTCGGTCTAATGGATTCCAAATTTGATAAGCGCACATGGTTCAAATGACAATACGGCTTGTCCGTTTTATTTGAAAAAAAAATTCAAATATAGTGGCTCTAAGATGGGGAGGGAATTCTTCCGACATTTTTGGTTCTTCCACTAGATTGTAACGATTTTTTGATGTTATAATCACAAATTTATGATCAAAATATCGAAATTCTACAGTGTCACACATAAGTTCGCAACATATGGAAGTTTTTGTTTATTAATGGATATAATGAAAATTTGACTTCACAGTTAGTTTGTGCTTGAAAAATGAGTTGAAAACAGCCTCTTTCCTTTCGTCATGTGCTCTAAGCCTGTCAAATGCTGAAAAAAAGTTGCATAGTCTCCAATTTTATAGCTTTGCCCCAAATTTGGACTATCTACTGTCACTTCGACTTTTTTCCAATTTTTTAATTTTTTGAATCTTTCTCTCTACCAATTTGAACGAAACATGATTCAAATTCCATAATTTTGATGAATACGAGACTTCAATGTCATATATTGCCCAGAAAATTCCCACATTGGCCTGTTACCAGAAAAAAATAAAATAAATGCATACCTCCAGAAATTCGTCTTTGTTGTTGAAAAGTTCATCTAGTTTTTTCATTTCATTGTGAAACTGATTTGGATTTTCAATGTATGGACGTTAATATGTCAGTAATCGAATAGACGAATTTCTCTTCATTCTTATTACACTCGTAGGTATTTCTTTTTTTAATAGATTTTTATCCAGTTTGATTAATTTATCTGACCAATAATTCAGTAACAAACACACCCGAAATATCATACTTTTCTGTACTCTAAACAATGACCTACAGTTTCATAACTATTCAAAAAACAAAATGGCGGGCGAGTTTTGAGATTATGTTTCGATTCTATCCAAAATTAGTATGTGGGGGTTTTTAGGGACAGAGATCACGAATTCATAAATTGGTATGTGGAGGTTTCTGGAGTCGGAGTTCAAGATGGCGACGAATTTTGTGATTATCTACAGCCCGATTCCATTCAAAATTGGTGTGTGGGGGTTTATGGGGTCGGACATCATAATGTTTTTGTCAACGTGTTTTTTTATTATAGCCCGATTCCAATAAAAATTGGTTTAAGGGTGTTTTTGGGGTCGGAGATTAACAATTTCTGTCCGAATTCAATAAGATGACGAGTTTCATGGACGACTAAAAATAACTGAATGGAAATGATGAAAAGAATTAAAAAAACGCATTGAAAAGGAAAAAATAATTTATTTAATTGTTTGACCTAGGTTATTCTGTGAGTAGCAGATTCAAAAGCTTGCCGCGAATGTAAAATAGGTATTCAACGAAGGATTAGGTCCATGGTTCCTCAAAGAGAGAAAAACTCGAAGTCGTCTCTACGTAAATGTTTTATTTTGAAAAAGAAACATATTTCGGGCCTCTATAGGGCCATCTTCAGTCTAACTGTGAGATATATTTAATGTAAAATATGTATCCATTTGCACAGTTTATTATGGTTTACACATTTAATAAGGGGCAGCTTCTCCCCTTTCAGTTCATACCATCCAAGGTTTAACTTTCGCCCAATATGTAGTTTTTTCCTCCCCACATGTAAGTTATAATATAACACCTCATTATACATTAAATATATCTCACAGTTAGACTGAAGATGGACCTATAGAGGTCCGAAACATGTTTAGTTTTCAAAATAAACATTTTCGTGGAGACGACTTCGAGTTTTTCTCACGTATAAAATAGGTATTGTTGCGCGTCAAGATTTTGAATCTGCTACTCACAGAATTACCTTGGTCAAACAATTAAAGAAATTGTTTTTTGCCTTTTTAGTGCATTTGCATAAAGGCTTGTTTAAAATTTTTGCCTTATGCAAGTATCCAGCGATTCATTTTTAACCGACGAAACCAAAAAGGAGGAGGTATGATCACGCATAACTTTTTACTGAGGCGTCCGATTCCGATAATTCTTTTTTCAGTGGATAGGGTGTACTTCGACTTTGGTCCCATTTGGATTCAAAAAATGAAATCCACCCCTAAGGGTAGCGAAATGAAGGATATTGATCACTCACCCTCTGAATTCTGGTCCGTTAACCGATTCTATCAGGCAAATGGAAAAATAGGGGATAATTGATTTTTCACTAGTGAACATTAGCACACACATACGTAGTTGACAATGACAGATCGCTACTGACATTATTCTTGTTCCGTCAAAATCAGTATATTCTATGAGAGGATGGAATGATATACAGAGTAACGAAATAAACTAACGAGAATAATTTATATTACAAACAAATAGTAAAAGTAGATAATCATATTATTTAACTGGTAATAGTTGAAGTAAGGTGGGTAAGTAAGTATTTTGGAAGTAATCAAAAAACAAGTAGGTAGTGATTGGTAGATTTCAGCCACAAAAAATCGAAAAATGAAAACTTTTTAACAAAAAATTAAACCGACGAAATACGGAACTGAAAAGTAAAAAATAAAAACTTTTTGATTAAAATTAAACTGAGAATCACTGAAAAGCAAAAAATAAAATAAAACCTTCTAAGTCTAAATGATAATTGAGCTCCTAAACTAATGTAAGTAACTGATTTTGAGTCGGCGCCAAACAAACTAGCAATTGAATTAGGTGAAGCGTAAAATGATGGCAGCGAGATGCACAGCTTCGTTTTGATGACTTCTTTCATAGATAATGATCTTCGATAATTGGTTGTTTGGCGCCGACTCAAAATCAGTTACTTACATTAGTTTAGGAGCTCAATTATCATTTAGACTAAAAAGGTTTATTTTATTTTTTGCTTTTCAGTTGATATTTTCGTCGGTTTAATCTTTTGTTAAAAAGTTTTTATTCAATCACGGAACTTGGTTCCACTTCTGACTCACCTTATCTCATTCGTTTGAGCGGTTGGTCTATAAAATATTCCATACCTGAAAATGAAAGGACAACTTCAGTAAAAACAGCTTGAAAAAAAAAATATCTAGAATTGCGGCTTAACAACGGCAATAATTTTTAGAAAAAACTCTGATTTGGATTTGCACAACAAAAACTCGAAAAATGTCATTCCGGAACATCTTAGTAAACCAACTGAAATCAATTTTTTTTTTGCAATAACAATGAAATACCAGATGATGAGATTATGTCTTTTTTCCTCAACGTTCCTCTTTAACCAAAAGTATTCGATTTTATATTATGTTTCACGAAAAAAACTGTTTCTGTAAAATAATGCATTAAGAACCGATTCCATATCTCAAAAACGTGAAGCATATTATTGTTCCAAGCCTCTCTCCTTTATGAAGTCAGTTTTCGTTTCGTTAACATTTTTTTATCATCTTTGGATTCACTTATTTTTGGGAAACACGCTCAAAGGCCCTTTTTTGTACAGTATGTTGATTTCTAAAAAGAAGTAGTCTTGCATTTCTCATGAATAAGGGGTATTTGAAGAAGAGAAAACTATAGTAAAGTGACGTATTTTCGAGAAATATTGGCCATTTTGTTCGTCTATATTCATGTTGACTTCCCCAATAAAAAGTTTTGGTGCATCCGATGATGAATATATAATGGTTGCCGCTTGACCTAATTGTTCACGACTTTTTCGAAGGCCCATAATTCAACGCTATCGAAAGCTCTTTCGTAATAGGATAGGATTTCCTCGCTTAATGTTCTCATCCAGTTGTACAATAATCCCTTCGGAATCCAGCTGGTTCCACATCATAGGTTCGTAAGCATTCATTACAGACGTTAAAATATAATTAATATTTTTTTTTATGTTCGACGTATGAGGTGTTCTTTCCAAAAGCAAACAAGAGAATTAATTTACGTTAATATATAATTTTTCTAGGTCCATGGCCATTGGTAATTAATTATTAAAATGAATTATTGAGGAAGATTTTGGTGAGTAATAATTAGATAGAATACGGCAAATTACTGTCTATTTTTAGCTCTAGATGATTCAGTTTTTTGAAAAAAATTATAGTAAGTTTCATAGTTCCATAATTATAGTCGCTTCCTTAGAATGTATAATTGGATGGCGGACGAGTTATTCTTTAGATGGTTTCCTCATTGAAAAACTAGATAGCTCGAAATTTAAAGGAAAGAGCCCTCATATTAACGATGTTTCAACAAAAATGCGTAAATTAAGGCGTACTAGCTGAAAAGCACAAAATGAAATTATTATTAAAAATCATTTTAAAGACAAGCTTTTATTCAAATGCCCTGAAACTAAAAAATTATTGCTTTGGATGTGTCACGTAGTACATTTCGTGAGTTACAGATTCAAAAGCTTGCCGCTTTTGTATTCGAAACTAAAAACTTTGCGCGACAAGCTCTTGAAATAACCTACGTCACACATCCAAAACATTTATTCTTTACTTTTTTCTTTAAAAATATTTTTTTTAATATTTTTTTTACTGAATTTCTTTGTTGTATTGAGTGAATATTTGGAAGGCAATTGAATTTAGGACACATTCACTCATCGATCATTCTGGTAGGGAGAGTTTTTTGCTCCATAAGAAAACGAACAGACAGACAGAAACGAGTTATTATTGTATTGTCATCCAGTTCCGAGCTATTTTCCGAAGTTTCAAGTCTAGCTCATTGGGAAGTTAAACGGCCCACAGACGATGCAATTTGTTGTACAAGTTGTACAATCTTGGTTGGTCCAACCGTTTGAACGACAATTGCAACGTGTGTGGCGTTATCGTTCAATCAATCGTACAACGCGGTCGAGTCGTATGAAAGTTTAGCATGTTTAAAAATCTGTCGTACAACTCTGTTGGATATACAAGTTTCAACGTGTGTATCTATTTGGTCACTTGTTGATACGATTTCATTTCAAAAATTAACATTGTGTAGTGAGATTGTCCGCTAAAATGGAGAACATTAAACAATTTTGGATAGAGATTATCTTAAAATCTGTTGGTTCTGTGCAGCGCAGTTCGTTAAGTAAATTAATGTGTGAATACATACAGTGCTCGTCTAAAGTCCGTTCCCCCCCTACTGATTTTTGGACCACCTGGTATATTGTAGCGAAATTTGGAGGGCTTGAATAGGAGATAAAAACCTACTTTTTCATGAAACAATCACAGCTAAAAGTTCTAAAATGGCGGCTGAGCGCCATCTTTTATAATTTTTTTAAATAGAATACCCCGTATATTATTCCATTTTCGAAATCTACTCATAATTCTCAACAGTTTTCTCTGATACCCTTCACTCCTAAATTCAATTGTTTTCGAAATATTAACGTTTGAAAAGTGACATTTTGGTAATTTCCGACCCAACCAAAAACACTAATGTTGCTTTCAATCAAGTTTGCATTGGAAGAAATCATTGTCGCGGTAACATCTTGTTAACTGTCAATCTGAACTGCTAACTGTCAAATAGTCCGTTGAGCGCCTAAATCCTTTTATGAAAAGTGTGATCATGGCTCGTAGTGTAGATGATAAATTTGAAGCAGTTTTGATATTTGGAGAAGCTGGAAGAAATTATCATCTAGCAGTCCGTATGTTTGAAGATAGATTTCCCGAGAATCCTATTTCGAGGTCATATTTGCGCAAACTTTTAAATAAGCTCCAAACAACTGGTACGCTGAAAGATGCTCCAAGATCAGGAAGACGGCCTCTTTCAGAAGAAAAAAAGGTAGAAATTGTTGCTGAAATGGTAATCAATCCGACTCAGTCGACGTCTGCAGTTGCTGAATCCTGTGGAGTAAGTTCAAAAAGTGTCCAAAGAGTCCTAAAAAAAGAAAAGTTTCATCCCTATAAAATGAAAATCCTGCATGCTCTCACGGAGGATGATCCAGGGTTGGATTTTGTGAGTGGTTAACAAGAACAATTGAAGGAGAACGGAGCTTCCTAAAACGTGTATGTTTCGCAAACGAATTCACGTTTTTTCTAGATGGAAAAGTCAACAAACAGAATGTACTATACAGGAGCGATACTAATCCACATATTTTTAGAGAGGGACATACCCAGTTTCCTAAAAAGGTGAATGTTTGGCGGGGATTTTGGGCAATCGCGTTGTTGAAAATCTATGCAACTGAATGCCAAACAATAGAAGAGTTGGAAGGCAGAATAATAGATACATGTGAAGAAATAGATGAACATACTTTCATCAACGTGCTGAGAGAAGCTATTTATAATAGGGCACTTTATTATCAAGATTGGCCACACAGACATTGGCCACATTGAACACTTGATGAAATAATTTTTGGGGTTAAATAAAAGTGTTATTCAAAAATAAATTATAATTTTTTAGCTAACTCATTTCTTTTGATCGTGAATTTACAGAACACATTCGTAGGCTTGGAGATTTTCCGGTAAGCGGTACTGTTTATCCTTAATAAATTAATAATCACGTTTAGTTAGCAAAATGTTTTACCGGAAGTGACCAAAATCCATACTTCATTTTAAACCGGAATGTCCCTTTTCAAACGTTAATATTTCGAAAACAATTGAATTCAGGAGTGAAGTGTATCGGAGAAAACTGTTGAAAATTATGAGCAGATTTCGAAAATGGATAATATACGGGGTGTTCTATTTAAAAAAATTATTGAAGATGGCGCTCAGCCGCCATTTTGAAACTTATAGCTGTAATTTTTTCATGAAAAAGTAGGTTTTTATCTCTTATTCAAGTCCTTCAATTTCGTTGCGATATACCGGGTGGTTCAAAAATTAGTAGGGGGGAACGGACTTTAGACGAGCACTCTATGTCTGTGCAGCAACCATTTTTTACACCACACTTTTTTCTTCTTTTTCACATTATTATTGGTCTCATCCGAGAACAACGCGACAACTACAGCAGCTATTTCCATTTTTGGAACAGTCGGTGCTATTGTGAACAATTAAAATATACAAGATTAGTTGTGGGCAAAACTCTCTACGATATGTCTGTACGATTTATAGTGCAACCTATTGTACAACAAATTGCATCGTCTGTGGGCCCTTTAAGTTTAAAATCGATTTCAAGATTTGTATCGGACAAACAGACACGAAAGCGAGCTAATATAAACGTGGTAAAATGACAACTTTCCAGCATGAATTGTAAATGATTCTGCCTGAAAGATGCTACGATGTTACCAATCGAACAAGTATTCATTTCTGCTCTATCAAACCTCGACTAAATCTCAATTGGAAAAAAGTTGTTGTGAAATGAAATCGTCGAACCGTATTTTATGACAAATATTCGAACTCTCGCAATGAGGTCATTGTATCTGAACTACGAGGGGAATTAGGTCTAATGAGATGAAATGGTGAAGGTGGGTGGTACAATAAATCTACGCTTCAATACACAAATCCAAATTATTTTATGGGTGCGGTATTTAAATTCGATTTGGTTGAGGTATTCCACTTTCTTCGAAGTAATATAATTCTGGTAGGTCAATAATTCAATCGAGTTGACTAGAAAAGGAAAGATCTTGGTTGTTGAGAGCCATAAAATGTTGTTTTTTAATTTCAATATGAACACAAATAGGGACTAGGACAACACTAACATTTTCAGGTATGAACAATATGACACGAAAAAAAAATTAAAGAAGCGTCCTGTATTTTGTTAAATGACAATATAGCTGAGTGTTCTCCCACTATGAATCCAACATGGATATCCCTACTGAAAAATGAGGTATAACTACATAAATTTCGTACAAAATAGATCACGTTGAACTTAACATCCTGTGAACCTGTGCGATGCATATCAGATTTAGACAAGAAATTGCCAAGAAAACACGAAAAATCAATTCAAAATTGTGATTATTTTCCTAAATCTTGGAATTGAGGAAGGAAACAGAGGTGATTCTCGAAACGTCATCAAAAGAATTATGTATCTAGTAATGTGTCCTGCTGTGAACATATAATTAACACTATTTATTTCCAGGTAGGGAGAAAATCCAAAACATGAAAAGTAGTCAAAAGGGAAACATTCTCAATTAAAAATGAAATAGAATGGTTTTTCTCATAATTGAAAAATCTACGACAATAATGAAGTTATTTTTGTAATTCTGACAGAAAATAACTACTTTCCCGGCTAAATCCATACTGGACATTGAACTACAACTGATAGATACTGGGAAAGGACCATAACTCAAAAGAAAAAATCTGAAAGTGAAAATTTGCATTTTCATTCAGATAGTTATTTGATTTTCTATTCCAGTCTTAGTTAAGGACGCATGATGAATGAGCAAAGAAGAATGTTTTCTAAGAAGAAGTACTCACCCGAAATCATTCATAACATTATCTTGAACGGTGGAAGAGAGTGACTAAAGTTTATCTTCCAGTTGCAGATGATTCCATAACCATATCATCAAACAAATCAATCTATTATACCCCATGACAGGTTTTAATGCCGGAAAAATACTCATTTCAAAGTGTCACTCCAGAAGGAATGTTTCTAACATTTTTCCATCATTGCATAGTGAAATTGCTTCTAGAAAATGTGTTTCCCATTCCTGATGATCGTGGAAGCGGGAAATAGACTTTCTTCAACAAAAATGTATTGAAGACCTAGTGGATGCGTTGCCACTCCATCCAATTCGGAGTATTGTTTTGTTTGAAAATATGAACAGGGTGTTCATAAAATCAGATGTGGAATCATCTGCGACTGAAAGATAAACTCTATTCACTATCTTCCATTGTTCAGGATAACTAGAATTCGTCAGTTTGGAAACATTATATTATAAATATAGTCCGTAAAACAAAGGCATGGAGTAATAAACCGCTTATCGTATTAAATCCCGATAGGTATAAGTACGAACTGCTAGGAAAAATCTTCGGACTTTGCATAGTATAAACATAGCAATATAAAAAAGGGGAATTAAGAGTGCAATGAAATGGTATCATTGAATTAAAACTTGCAGAAAATCAAGTAGTGAATTTATAGAAAACTTTTTCTGCTTTCCAGGAAGTTCGATTTTATGACACATAATTCTTGCTAAGACAAATTTAATTTATAAGTGACATTTCCAGCAACATTTTCGACTTACCTGAAACGGTTTTCTCTTTAGTATAGATGTGATAAGACAGAACATTTATAAGGAATATTTTAAGTAAATATCCAGTATTCTTAGGATATAACTATTTTTTATCCGATTAAATGTAAATGTCAGTCACGTATAGGAAGAACGATAAATCTATCAAGAATATGTAAAAGAACTAATACAAAAGAACAAAATATTACGCCGTCGAGAATAACAACAGTGTGCACAAAAATAACTTATTACAATTCTAATCACATGTGCGTCAGCAACGTTCAGTATCAAAAAACTCATTCCACGACTTCAGAATCGAGCACAATATGGATTTTTAAATTACACCATTGAACCGTCGGACCCCCTTCTGGAAAATTGCGATTTATTTGTTTTTGATCATATACAGATACACAAATGACTGATGAAAGATTGCTTTTACGTGGCAACCATTCCGAATTGATTTTTATAGTTGCTTCGAAGTAAGCATTAATTAGTTTAGCGCTGATGACATAGTCAAAGATAATAGTTCTACGAACAAGATCCCTCACAGAACAGTTGGCGCGAAAATGAGATGAAATCCTTGAAATTTACTACAATGTTTACATCTGTCTGTCAAAAAATGTTAGTTTGTTATATTAGAAAGATATTTTTTCAATGATATATTCCTACCAAAATGACTCATTACATGATTTAATATTCAAAGTTTATAGCACAAATATAAAGATGAAGAAAGAACATGTTTCAATTTTTCAGAAACTTTAAATTTAGGATTACTGACAGTATTGTCAGGATATGTCTGGGGATATTACTTTTTTTTACAATAGCATATGATTTTGTTCCACCCCATGTTTTGTATTTCATGTATTGCTCACAAGAATGTATTCCTGCACAGTACTTACATTAAATCCCTCAAGGTTTTGACATTGGCCCACAAGACAGAAGTATCAAGGTACGAATTGATTTCCCCGATATTTCAAAGGACGCCACAGATGAGAGGGAAATTGAGGTATGTTGATTTTTGAAGGCAACATAGATATTGAGTATATGTTTGATGTACTTATCATATCTTATAATTTTCGAATTAAATCGAATTAAATAAGATGCGGAAGTTCAATTGAAAAAATAATGCATATATTTCTAAAAAATGTTTTGAAAACAGCATATGACAAGCTTTATTCTCAGTTTTGGGGTACTAAGATTTCCAACTATTTCAATTATAGAAAACTGGTATGATGAGGTATTCGTGGAATGTAGGATGCAGTACGATCCAAAAAACAACGAAATGAGGTTACCGATATCTATGAGTACTTATAGTTTGAATTTTAGATTTATTTACATAATACCTCAACCTTTATTTTCTCATTCTTGTGATGTCTATTGTATTCTCAATTTTTTTCAAATAAAAATTCATTTTTCAGGTGTGGAGACGAGAAGTTTGTTTTAGCAAAAAAGGATGTTGTGTTAATGCAAGGGTAATTCCCAATTATTAGAAAAAAACACTTCAGGATATTTTGTAATGGCTCTCTCTTAATTTTCGCATATGAGGTGCATGTTTTATGATAAACAATTTTAAACTATGTTTTGTGTTGATAATAAATAGGCTTGAAAAATTTTTATGGATTTTATTACAATCATCAAATGGGTTTTTATGATTTCCAATCAAGCACATTTACCTAATTCATACAGCTACAATGGCAGATCCTTTAATAAAAAAATATTCACACTACCCGGTACACACAGTCCGAGAATTATAGTGATACATGATTTCAATGAATAAACTCTGTGCTTCTTTTCAAGTTTTGTCACTTATAATTACACGAAGCTTTTTTTGTCAAAGTAATCTTGGAATTTCAATGAGAATGTCGTAGCTTGGCAATTTAACGGAAAAAACTACCTCTGAAAAAATTACGAGTTTGTAGGACAAGTAATTTTTTCTGGCAGTTTTTTTAGTTGAATTGCCTAAAGGCAAGGAAACTCGATCTATAAATGTTAAGTTTACTTCTATAAAAAAAGCTAGAGTGTAAATCGGTACAATTTAATGAATAAATGTATTTAATTTACATATTAGGTCATTTAGAACCGTCATTGGTCCTTAGCAACTCTGCTAGACGTACTAGAATTACACCATTTTAAAAATTAGGTTCCGTTTTGTCCCTGGAAAACTTAACGCAAAGTTTTGCCGCTGTCATAGTGACAAAAACACAACCCCTTATGGGATTTTTGGTGCATGCATTAAATTGTCTAGTATATAAATCACTACATGGAATAGGTAGCTTGTCATGAAGAACTTAGCAAGAACCATAAAAAATGTAATAATGTATTTATCTGAAACCGAACTTTGAATAGTTACAATCTAATGTAGCCCTTTTTGGTTCGATCGTTAATTGCAGATTCAGTAATCCAGTTCTTTTTGAGAATTTCAAAATTCAATATAAATAAATGGACCTAACCTAACCTGCTCAACAAAAATGGAGTCCATATTATGTATCCATCGTCAATAACTGAAACTCTTCGACTCACTCTGAAGACTAAAACAATCATTTATAAATCATGAAATGTTGAAATTTCAACTGTGTCAATTCATCGATTCAATTTCATGCTTATATAAATGCGAAAATATTCTCTTAATATGTCATTCCATTCGGAAACCTTCATATTTCCTACATTTTTTTAATACGAAAACACCCGAAGCGTTTCCTCGTGTACGATCCCAGACACCTGATGTCACGTGACATCAGGCTTTCCTGATTGGCTACACCGAAGCTACACCAAACTCTGAATTTATGAATGAAATCAAAAGTGACAGCATTTGGAGGATTTTGAAACGATTTCACTATTTCATTCATGAATGGGGGTTAGTGATTTCTCTTGTCCTCTACTCTTTGGCATAGGGTTATTCGGGTACGTCAAAATTTAAGAAGAAATATTTATGAAATACTGTACCATCTTTCAATATGATGAAGGAAAAAACAATTACCAGGTTTTTCAGGGAACCGGGGTTTAATGATTATAAAATATATTTTATGAATATATTTGTAGCAGATCTCTTAAAATGAAAAGTATTACCAGTTTCTATATGTAAGAGTAACAACTGATATCACCGATTTAACATTATGATTAAAAAGGCAAAACCCGATTTAACTTTTCGTTTAAATTGTAGAAATTCAGCCTCATTTTTGCTTCAGGTAGTTTGTTATAAAAATGTATATTCAGATAATTTTTTGTGGGACACTGAAAGCCTATATGTTCTCAGCAAATCCCCTAATATAAATCTAGAGGAAGCGCACGTTTACCATCATAAAAAAGATTTTTTGTATAAAAACGCTTTTGTGACGTCGCAGAGCATTAGGAACGAATGTTCCTCCAATTCTAAGCCTTCAACTACACCAGATAAAGCTATTATCTGGTTGTTGATCAATTCAACCTGAATCCAAATTGCTAGGACAAAGCAGCAAGTTTGCTTCTAGGTATGCAATTAATCTTTTTTTAACTAGAAACTCTATGATTTCACCCACAAGAGGAATAACTGAAATTGGGCGAAAGTTTTCACCTTTTATGTATGACCTTTTTTTCAGTGAAGGCAAAATCACTGCTATTTTCAGCAGCACATCATGAAAAATACCTAGAAAAAATTATTCATTAATTAATAATGGTAAAGGTTGAACAATGATCACGCTATCAATTTCATAAAAGTCTGGACAACTCGAATCTTTCAATGACCTAATGGTTATAACCTCTTCAGGAGAAAAAGGAAATGAATTCACCGGTGGAGTGATGTTCTTTGAGACGTCGGTGGGTTCATGATTCGACTCAGATAGAGACGAAATCTATGTGCTCGCTAGGTTGATGTCCATTGATGTCCTTCTCTGGCATAAGGGTATCAGTGTTTTTATGGATTTCTGTTACATTTAAAATTGACTGATATTCGTGGAATTTTTCAAAAGTTTTTCATAAGACCGCATTCTGATTTCCCCTATACCCAAGGTAAATGGATCCTTATTCACATCATAAATCAATTCCACATTAGATAGCACTCTACTCTTTTTATGAAATTCATCATTAATCCATCCAGCAAACGGGCGACTATGTCCAATATTGTATCCACATTTTTTCAAAGAAAATATATGTTTGACATGGCAACTCAGAATACTCATAAAATGATCTGTCATGGTGTTTGGAGATTTGTTCTGAAAAATGTTCCAGTTATAATTACCACGAGCATGACTCAATTCTCCGAACCCGAACGAAATTTTTTTCTGTTATTGTATTGTAAGTAAAACTTTCTTTCTACTTTAAAGCAAAAACAAAACAAGATGATCCAAAATGATCTATGATATGATATTTCAGGAAGTCCACATTAAAATCACCCGCAATTATTAGTTCTCTGTTAGTCTTCAAAATATTTCCAAGACAATAGCCGAGACAATCCAAACAATCAAAATTGCCAGTAATAGCAATAATTTAACCAGAAATTTCGATACCACAAATCTTGTAAATTTCGCAAGAGAATTTTCAGAACATAAAGGTTTTGAAGTTAACAAGTTTATTAGAAATTGCAACTCATGTACATGAGTTTGTCTACAAAAATAACTAGCCAAATAATATACTGGCAAATTTATTGTTTGGAAATTTTCCTCTCCTAACCAATGTTCAGACAGACATATAAGTAATATCAATATCATCATTTTTCAGGAAAATGAGTATCTCAGTTATTCGCTAAACAATGAATATTAATATGGAAAACACTCCCCACTCTGGGTTTAACAAGTTTATAGTTATCTGCTAGTGTTACTTCATTTTTTAACCGACGAAATCAAAAAGGAGGAGGTTCTCTAGTCGACGCGTGTATTTTTTTTTATGTATGTCTACTCATAACTTTTTACTGAGACGTCCGATTCCGATAATCCTTTTTTCAGTGGATAGGGTGTACTTCGAAGTTGGTCCCATTTGAAATCCACCCCTAAAGGTAGCAAAATGAACGATATTGATCACTCACCCTCTGAATTCTGGTCCGTTAACCGATTCTATCAGGCATAACTTTGTATTGGGTTCTTCGATTTGGATGATTCTTTTTTCATTGAACAGGGTGTACTTCGAAGTTGGTCCCATTTGAATTTGGAAGAAAATTCCTCCCCTAAGGGTAGCAAAATGGAGGATATTGATCGCTCACCCTCTGAATTTTGGTTCGTTAACCGATTCGATCAGGCATAACTTTGTACGGGGTTATCCGCTTTGGATGATACTTTTTTTATTAGATAGTGCCTACCTCATAGTTGATCATTTTTCAATTTGGGATGGAATAATCCAATCCTATGGGTAGAAAAATAGGGGATGATTGATTTTTCACTTGTGAACATTGGCACACATATGTAGTTGATATTGACAGATTGCTATTGTCAGTATTCTTGTTATCCTACATCCGTCACATTCTATGAAAGGATGGAATTATATACAAAGTGCTGAAATAAACTAACCAGAACTATCAAAAATAATTTACATTATACAGTGTGACCCATTTTTAATGGAAACACCCCCCTAAAATTTGAAGTTGTAAACAGATTTTAATAATTTTTTTTTTGAAATGTCAAGTACTGAAATGTTTATTCCAATTTTCAGGGCATACTACGATATTTTTTCTTAGTAAAAAATCGAGATTTTTTATTAGCGATTTCTTTATTGAAAAAATCACTACGCCACTGGATTCAGAGTGCCTCTAAACAGGTGTGACCAAAATTTGATGAAAAAATATTCATTAATAACAAAGTTATGACAACTCAAAAATTCGAAAACTCACACAGCTAACAGTCACAAAAAACACCCTATATCAACAGATATAGCCATGAGAATATTTTTTTTTATGATTTCAACAATAAAGTGCAGCCAGATGAAAAAAAAACCAAATAGCGTAAATTTTTTTAATGAAAATAACGGAATTACATTCAAGTTTTCACGCAAATTAACTAAAACTAAGACCTAATTGAGCTTGTCAACAAAAATTATTTTTCAATTTAAATCTTAGTTGCCATGGAAATGATATTACAGTTTGACACTTGTGAAAGATTTAAATGTACTATTGTCAACAATATTCACCTTACAATTCTTCGAATTATTTTGTGTCATGGCTGCAAGATTGAGCGTAAGAGAGAAAATTGAAATTGTACGCCTTTCGGGAGATGACGTTAGAAGTGCTAGAGAGGTTTGTAGAGTATTTAATGAGAGACATCCAGATCGTCCTCGTATTAGCTGCGGTACGGTAAATAAAATAAATAAAATATTCAATGAAACTGGTGCAGTATCAAAAATGATGTTAAAAAGTAATCCTGTACAAAGACGAAACAGGAATGACAGGAATGATCAAATCATTTCAGATTATTTCGGAAATAATCCTAATGCCAGTATAAGGAATGCCACCTTAGATTTGAATATTCCACGAGAAACTATTCGGAGATGTCTCAAGGCGAAGAATATTAAACCTTTCAAGCCAAAATTTTACATACACTGCAAGAAGGCAACGAAGCAAGACGTCTGGAATATTGTTTATGGGCCCAAGGGGAATATTTAAACAATATAAATTTCCTACAAAATATTTTATATACCGACGAAGCCACTTTCACTACAAATGGAGTAGTGTCATCACAGAATTGTCGCTATTGGGCAGCGAATAATCCTAACTGGGTAATAAACTGTAAAAGCCAGTATTCCCAAAAAATTATTTTTTGAGGAAAACATTAATGCGCAGAGGTTTCTAGAATTTTTAAACACAGAGTTTTGGGATGCATTCACGAACTGCCAATCAATGAACGATCAAATTTAATTGTCCAGTTAGATGGGTGTTCAGTTCATTATGCCAGAGCTGTGAGGCAATGGCTTAACGAACATTTTCCAAATCGATGGATAGGCCGTGGTAGTCCGTTTATAGAGTGGCCACCAGATCTCCAGACCTCACAGTTTTGGACTTTTTTCTCTGGGGACTTCTCACACAAAAGGTTTACAAAAACCGCTCAAGAGATAGAAATTAACTTTGTGCAAGAATTCGACAGGTATGTGCAGCTATTAGCCCACAAGAACTAAGGAACGTAATCAGAAACATTCGTAAGCGCTACGACAAATGTATCGAAATACGTGGTGGATTAGTAGAGGCTACTAGAATATGAGTTTGAATTAATTGTTGCACTGAATCGAAACATTTCAATAATTAATTTTCATAGTTACGTTAATTAAAAATTTTTCCTTCATTATTAGTTGAATTGTGTGAATGTAATTCCGTTATTTTCATTAAAAAATTTACGCTATTTGTTTTTTTTTTCATCTGGCGGCACTTTATTGTTGAAATCATAAAAAAATATTCTCATGGCTATATCTGTTGATATAGGGTGTTTTTTGTGACTGTTAGCTGTGTGAGTTTTTGAATTTTTGAGTTGTCATAACTTTGTTATTAATGAATATTTTTTCATGAAATTTTGGTCACACCTGTTTAGAGGCACTCTGAATCCAGTGGCGTAGTGATTTTCTCAATAAAAAAATCGCTAATAAAAAATCTCGATTTTCGGCTAAGAAAAAATATCGTAGTATGCCCTGAAAATTGGAATAAACATTTCAACCTTTTAGTACTTGACATTTCAAAAAAAAACATATTAAAATCTGTTTACAACTTCATATTTCAGGGGGGTGTTTCCATTAAAAATGGGTCACACTGTATAACAATAAATAATTAAAGTAGATAATCATATTATTTAACTGTTAATAGTTAAGATGGGTAAGTAAGTATTTTGGAAGTAATCAAAAATTAAATAGGTAGTAATTAGGAGATTTCAGCCACAAAAAATTGAAAAATATAAACTTTTCAACAAAAAATTAATCCGACGAAAAACGGAACTGAGAAGCAAAAAATTAACTAAACCTTCTTAGTCTCAATAACTAAGCTCCTGAACTAATTTAGTAACTAATTTAGTGCCGGCGCCAAACAAACAATCAACGAAGATCATTAAATTACTTCAAAAAAATTATCAAAATGCCATCATTTTACGCTTTACCTAACTCATTTGCTTGTTTGTTTGGCACCTACTCAAAATTAGTTGCTTACATTAGTTTAGGAGCTTAGTTATTAAGACTAAGGAGGTTTATCTCATTTTTTGCTTATCAGTTCCGTTTTTCGTCGGTTTAATTTTTTGTTAAAAGTTTTTTTGTGTAATAAGTTGCCTGTGAAAAAACTTTTATACTCAAGCTCCTTTGAAAGAATAATATAGATTAGGATTCATTGACTTGATTTGAACACACTGGTCCTCTGGAAACACCGGGCTCAGAATAGAAATGAGATCTTCAGATGTAGTTTCAGGGTGCATTTAATAGGCATGGAAAAAGCCATTTTGGATTCACTGGGAAGGTCCAATCGCCCAACGAGTGTGAACCCATCGGAATTTTCAGAAACGACCTTGATGCTGTAAAGATTAATGATCCCACTGCATTTCGTCTGGGTGTTCGCTCGATGCAGAGCAAGAGAGACATATTTTTTTATTTAATCTCGAATCATTAGATGGATTGGTTTGATATCGAGGGTCCGTCAACTTTTATCGACTACACCATATTCGAAGATATAAACAGGAACAGAATTAAAACGGAAAATGACCTCAAACCGGAAAGTTTGAAGAATATAATGCCACTGATATTTTCGAAAATGATATGTGGAATTCAATCTCAACGCTATTTTGTGTAAGGTATATTTTTTCAGAAACATAACCTACAAGGTTCTACTTGCGGCTCAACCATTGGCGATAACAATATTTTTGTGAGTGACAGTGATATGTTTCTTCTGAAAATTGTCCAATATTCCCTTGATAGACGTATAGTAGAACCTAAAGTAGTAAATTATAAGTTCTCTCAGGAATAATGTGTTTCAATGCAATAGAGCATGAAAACCAAGCTTGTATCTAATTTTCGATAAAAGTGTAACACATCAGTAGCGTATCAATCCTCGAACTCTTCCTTACACTATCATTTTTCGTTTTGTTTATTTATAATTTTTCTATAATAACCTAGTTTTTCATGTATATTAAAGAACCTATCGTTCTCAATTCAGTAATCGATCATTATCTGAAGGAAACATGAGGTAATAGTATAGAAGTCTCCACTTATTACTTACTTATAGCAAACCTAATACGCACCCTGTATTAACCTCTATGAGGGCCATTCCTTTCAGTTTACAAATAATTATCCATGACATTACCAAAGGCTTTATTCAATCTTACTTGGGTGCAATCTCAAGAGGCGATGAAAACTTTTACACAAAAAATAAAACCAACGAAAAAAGAAACTGAAAAACAGAAAATAAAATAAACCTTTTTAGTCTTAATAACTAAGCTCCTGAACTAATGTAAGTAACATGTATTTCTTCATCCCTTACAAAGACCTCAAATACTAATTTTCATGACCCTACCTTGAAAACTAACGGTACCCCCCTTTCAAACTTTAACTTTTACCGCTTTAGGGGTTTAATTTCTAAAAACACTGAAATCTTCTATTTGTAACAAAGACTTCAAATACCAATTTGTATAACCCCAACTAACGGAATCCCTATACACATTTCCTACCCCAATTTAACCCCCATTTCACCACTTTAGGGGTTGAATTTCCGAAACCGAAACAGGTATTTGTTTTTTAGCAAAAACCCCCCAAACACCAATTTTCATAATCCTAACTTTAAAAATTACTATACAAACTCTCAACCCCCCTGTTACCCCTTTAGGGTTAAATTATCTTCATTTGTGAAGAAGAGCCCCAATACTGATTTCCATGACTCTAATTTCAAAACCAACTGTACTTTAACTTTCACCCCCCTCCTCACCCACCTTTTCACCCCTTTGGGGATGGAATCTCAAAAAAATATGCTGTCAAAATTTCAGCTCTTAGGACCAGCGGTTTGGTGTGGGCGTTGATCGTATATGAGTCAATCACTGAGTCAGTTAGTCAGGACATGTAATGATATATGTACATATTACCCCAAAAACGAGGTAGCTGCTGTGAACCGTTGAGGAGGTCCCTCGACTGTCTTCCGTCTCCATCATCAAATTATTTATGGGCCTCCGTTATGTTGTAATGTCATCAGAACTACATATGTGTGCCAAGTTTCAACAGAATCGGTTCATAGCTGTAAAATCAATAAATCATCCCCTATTTTTTAGTGGTGTTTTTTTCCAAATCCAAATGGGACCAACTTCGAGGTAAACCATATCCATTAAAAAAATAATCATCAAAATCGGAATACTCTGTAAAAAGGTATGCGTGGTCATGCATGAAAAAAAAAATACGCGTCGACTACAGAACCTCCTCCTTTTTTTCGTCGGTTAAAAAAGTATAAGTATGGTTATTAAAAATTCGGAGATGATTCAATTATATTCGACATCCATATAATTTTTTTTTAAATGAGGAATAATAAAGTTTGTTTCAACCGGAAAAATCAGCTTAGCATACTTCCTATATATGAATAAGTTTCCGTTAGGCATTGCGGCTGGCATGTACCTTTCAAATATTCTAAATTCAATCATAAAACGTCTTGACACTGAGCTATTACGTGAGTACTTTCCTGTTTTGAATAACATTCCTTCGGAAGGGAAAGGCATTTGAGGGGCATATAAAATGCTACTTTCAGATTCACAATGATATTGGCTGAATCATAACAGAACGGTTATTATTTGAACTGTTTTTTTAACATAATTTTGGCACGACATTGCAAAAAATTTATCAGCTTGGATTTACTACAGGAAAGTCTGCTGTAACTAATAGCATTAAAATTATATCGAAAGGCTGTTACACAATTTGATTTTGTAATGCAAAATTTTCAAACACTTGTGATATAGTGATCGTTAACTTTCTAATACAGTCCAGTATGTTGAAATTAAGAACCATATCTCCAATCCTGTACAAGTTACTCCAGGAGTCCCGCAAGGCTCTCACTTGGGAACTGCTGTTCAACTTAAACACAAATGATCTAACGTCGCACTTCGATTTCTGTAAGGGTTGAATATTTTCAGATCTCCTAAAAATCTATATTCCTACACTGACTCCTAAAGAAGCTTCCACAATAATATCCATGAATGGTCTCTTAGGAATAGCCTAGCTCTATATTTCAAAAAAATCTTCATTATCGCTTTCACTATGAAATAAATGGTTCAGTCATGAAACGTTGATGATATCAAGGATTTCGGAATTCAGTTCAACTCTCGACTAACATTTATCCCTCATATTAATACAACTATAAGCAAAGCAAGCCAAATTCTAGGTTTTATTCTAGGCTACAAAAGGGACTTAACAATCAATGTTACTGAAAGTGTACAGAATAGATTCCTAAGATATATTGAATCTAGAGTTTGAAAACTGTACACATCTCTGAACATTCACAACTGTTCACAATCGAAGTCAAGCAGCCGATCTAATTTCATATTCAGCTTGCTCAATAATGACATCTTTTGCCCTGAATTTTTGGGATCAGTTAGTCTAGAATATCTCGCAATTCTGATCTATTCAATATACCTCTTTAATAGCACAAACCAACCATGGTCTACCAATTATTTGACTCTTTGAAGAGATTGGGAAATGATTATTCTAATCGTGGTTTGAATATTTTCGGTGTAAATAAACACAATTTCAAAGAGCTCTCAATAGATCTCTCCGAAACAATGTTATTTTAATTTTATATTTCACTTCAATAACTGATCATTTCTGATTTGTTGAAAATATCAATATTTAATTGAGAATGTTTCCCTTTTCAACATGATCATTTCTATTCTCAATTTTCATAATTTATGTGTGAAAATTTTGTAGGTAACTAATATTATGTTATTATTAGTGACTCTTGTAAACGGCTCTACACAAATTAATAAAAAATATTGATCCAGTATTGGTTGATATTGAGAAATAGTTATTTACCTAACAAGTGCGAGAAGTTGTACTTTTTCGCCCGTGACGGCAGATGCCTGAAAGACGCGAAGAAATAAAAAAAAGCTTGTTGAATTTTCGCTGAATTATCGACAGGAGGATGCTGCTTCGCGAGAAACTGATGTCGATGGGGAGCTGGAGTTTGGTATTGGAGTGTTTGAACGTTTTTTTTAGAATCTTCTTCTTATTTTCGAGCGAATTCTCGATGTATGATTCTGTCTCAGACGTAGATTCCCATCCACCATGCCTTTTAATGTTGGTGTTGGTTAATTTAAAATATTTGCTTGTATCGATGTCTTTCTTCAATTTTACAAAAGTTTAATAATTGAGTACTTCGATCACAAGGTTCACGGGCAAAGATTACTTGATAAGTGAAGAAAGTATACTATAAATACCTCTTCTTTCACTGCTAGTGTATTTTTCTTCTAACACCACAACTCAAATGTTGCAAATTCTTTCTCGTAACGCCAGCGAGACTTTTCTGGAACTAACTGGCTACTTATACAATGGGCCTTTAACACACTTAACCCTTTCAATCCGGATCTGGAAGATATACTAGTCAGCATACAAATATAATGATGTTTTATTAATTTTTTACTCAGTTCAACAACAAAAAAATGGGACCAATATGACGCAACAGTATTTTATAGTGGGACAAATATGTAATCAGTAACTAATATTAGGAATGGAATGGTGTGAAACAATCCATGCATAGAGTGGTAAATTGCACATTTCACACCTCAGTTTTTTACGTTTTTCTCTCTTCTGTTGGGAGCAGCTATAACAGCTTCTTCTGTTTTTTTTTGCACAGTCCAATTTTTCTTGTGCGTTTTCGCCTAGTTCCTTTTCTGCCTTCAGCTATCAAACGTTCTGCTAGTGGAACTGAATATTGTATGAATGTCACTTTTTGAGTTACTTCCTTGAAGACAATTGGCAAAATAGTGAAAATAGAGCACGTACGCAAATTTCCCATGTTGCCACATATAACGAAACTAAAATATGACTATAAACTACTGAATTGTCCCAGTTACGGCTATTCTGCATTTACCTTGACCGCTACAGAAATCAAAGAGCATTTGAGGTTTGAAAGGGTTAATGAATCTTCTGAATTGTTCATTTTTCATATCAAATTGAAGATTGAATTTGAATATAACTTTAGGGTACCGCAATTCTGCTTTGTTGAAGTTAACAATAGCTACTTATTTACCCGATTCTATGGTAACGAGATAATGTACTCGTAGAATGAACGTACTATGTATCTTAAGCCGGGTACTGACTTGAATGTGCATGCGTTGAGTCGAGGCGCATGCACATGCACACGCACATTCAAATCTGGACGTGTCATTCGCAACGACTCAGCGCATGTTTGACATGGATGAACTTGTCACTCTTCACTGTCAACCATTTTGAAAAGTTATACGCATAATTTAAGATTATAATATCTTTGGACCAATATGATTCGAACGATCAAAATGAAATTTGCAGAAACACACGCATATACCTTTACGAGATCAGTTCATTTGACATTTTGCTTCAATGACACATCAGAGCATTGCAGTATCATTCAAATATCTCCGTATGAGCAAAACAAATCAACTACAATAGTTTCACCGAAAAAAGAAATTGTCTAAGAAATTGAGTACTACCATTTTGTGATCAGTCGACGAGTCTCACATACAGTGACGTAATATGGGGACAAAATAGGCATATTCGTTTGGATAATTCTGAGTATTTTGAAGGTAGTTTATCGCACTAGAGCGGATAAGTGCTTTTTTCTACATGACGAATCATTAAAAAAAGTGTACACATACACATACTCGTAGGAAAATAATTTTTCGTGCAGATGTTCCAGAAAACCGAGGGGCACATCACGGATCTGGAAGAAAATGTCGATGAAATCGGTGCCAAACTCAATATGGTATGGAAAACTATGGAAATAATCAACAGTGAGATAAACAGAAGAAGTTGATGCGGCACGAGAAGAAGCAAAAGAGAAGAAGTTACTGCAGCATGAGAATAAGTGTCAATGGCACGTGAGAGAACAATGCAGCATTTGAAAGAACTAGAAAATAAATTAGCTTCACTGAAGATCCAAGACCACCGTGACAGAGTTGCCACATCGCAATCCCGTAAAACCACCGACTTTTTGTGGACAGTCACCAGTAGGCAGTTTGAAGCTGCGGCAACAGCCAATGAAGAAAAAGCTAACGCACTTATAGTGGCTTTGAAGGGACCTGCTTTTGCAATGTTACAGACTATCCCAGAAGAAAATTATGGCATTGCAATATTGTTTTAATGAAATTTAAGGAATTCAATATTGAACAAAACTCCGAATTATGTGGAATATAATTATAAACTAGAAAATGAATGTCATGATATAGGTCTGGGAAATGAGATTTTGATACATTCTTGAGTAATTCCGGAAACGTTTTGTACTTTATAAGGAAATCTAAATTTACAATTGTTATCATGGGAGAGTTCAACGTTGATTTTGAAGTGAAATCAACTGCATTAAACGAGTCTTTCGGTTTGATTGCTATTATTAGTGAATACACCAGAGTCACAGCTACGTCATCGAAATTCATCGAGAATATAAGTCACGTGTCACATGGCACATTGCCGAATAATGTGATTGGCTGAGACGACAAAACAATAGAGTAGTAAGATGCTATCAAATCGATGATATTTCCATTATCACCGCATGTTACCCGTCTCCTGTTACGCAGTCATTGGCTATCACCGATGATAATCATAACACTAGTTATATTACCCCCGATAATATCTTCACTATTTAGACTCAAATGTGGTGTTTTTCTGCTGCGCAGTCGGTCTATTTTCATCGGTTTCGACTCACTGCTATCACCGATGATAATCATAGCACTAGTTATATCACCCTCGATAATATCTTCACAATTTGGACTCAAATGAAGTGTTTTTCAGCTGTGCAGTCATTCTATTCTCATCAATTTTAACCCACTGCTAGGACCGATGATAATCATAGCACTAGTTATATTACCCCCGATAATATCTTAACTATTTAGACTCAAATGTGGTGTTTTTCTGCTGCGCAGTCGCTCTATTTCTATCGGTTTCAACTTGCTGCTATTACTGATAATAATCATAGCACTAGTTATATTACCCCCGATAAATCTTCACTATTTACTCAAATGTGGTGTTTTTCTGCTGGCAGTCATTCTATTTTCATCGGTTTCAACCCCTGCTATCACCGATAATAATCATAGCACTAGTTATATTACCCCCGATAATATCTTCACAATTTGACTCAAATGTAGTGTTTTTCTGCTGTGCAGTCATTCTATTTTCATCGGTTTTCAACCCACTGCTATCACCGATGATAATCATAGCACTAGTTATATTACCCCCGATAATATCTTCACAATTTGGACTCAATTGTAGTGTTTTCCTGCTGTGCAGTCGTTCTATTTTCATCGGTTTCAACCCACTGCTATCACCGATGATAATCATAGCACTAGTTATATTACCCCCGATAATATCTTCACAATTTGGACTCGATTGTAGTGTTTTCCTGCTGTGCAGTCGTTTTATTTTGATCGATTCCAACCCACTGCTATCACCGATGATAAACAAAACATTAGTTATATTACCCCCGATAAAATCTTCAGTATTTAGACTCAAATGTGGTGTTTTTCTGCGGCGCAGTCGTTCTATTTTGATCGGTTTCATCTCGGTGCTATCAGCGATGATAATCATAGCATTAGTTATATTACCCCCGATAAAATCTTCAGTATTTAGACTCAAATGTGGTGTTTTTCTGCGGCGCAGTCGTTCTATTTTGATCGATTTCAACCCACTGCTATCACCGATGATAATCATAGCACTAGTTATATTACCTCCGATAAAATCTCCAGTATTTAGACTCAAATGTGGTGTTTTTCTGCGGCGCAGTCGTTCTATTTTGATCGGTTTCATCTCGGTGCTATCAGCGATGATAGTCATAGCATTAGTTATATTACCCCCGATAATATCTTTACAATTTGGACTCAAATGTAGTGTTTTCAAAACTTGCACCTCTGATCACCGCGCACAATCTCATAAATGACGACAAACCTGACATTTCTCAACGAAAATAATTGTGTCCTGTAATAACAAGAAATGACTTCCACGAATTGAAACTTTCTCTATTGAATGTGGATTGCAGTATTTTTGGAACAGTGGATGATTTCATGTCATTAATCTTCGAAAATTCGAAATATTTGGATGCTCATAAACTAACTCAAACAATCAAAGAAACCTAAAACATTATTTTGAAACCTTTTTCACAATTAGTTAACTTGCTGTCGTCTTCCCGGATGCTTTTAAGTTATCTAGAGTACCTCTCAGATTTTTTCTTTTGAGTTAAGGTCCTTCCAAAATATCTATCGGATGTATTTCAATATCCAGCGTGGCTTTAGCCGAGGAAGTAGTTGTTTTCTGTTAAAAGTTCATAAAAATAACTTCTTTTTTATCGGGAATTTTAAATTCAAAGGTCGAATGAAAAATCCATCGTTTGCATGGAATATAATTGAAAACATCTTACAAATTCATTGTCATTGAAATTTAATTCTCAATAATGGGTATCAATTTAAAATTCATCATTTATATTCAGAAACATATATTCGAAAGAAGAAATCCATTAAATTCGAATGGGTGCCTTGACGTCAGCGAGTCCAAGAAACTGGTTCCGAGGCTGATAAACAAACAAAAAACGGACAAAATACCTGGTGTTACTTGCGTACATCCACTAGCATCCTAAGGCCAGCATATATTATTATTCGAGCAAAACCTATCATAATTGCTCAACGAACGGTGTCCACAATCGAAAGATATTTTTTTTCTTTAGACGAGACTTGGTATTTCCGGAGAAGCTCATTACATCGGAGATGAAGATTACACTTTTTGATTCGGAAATTTCCATGAGGTCTTTGGGATGGAGAATTCACAAGAATAACATCGTATCCATTTTTATAGGGATAACTCATAGTCCTATCCACAATACATAGGTTTCAGTCGAGTTATGCACCTTTGTGTATTTTTGTTCAAATATATTTATATATTTTATATAAATATATAAGTCAGTTAAATGGGCAGATTTTATCACTAAGCGATCTAAGAGATAAACAGTATGAGGGAAGTGTAAAATCAAAACAAAATAACAAGTATCACTGTTTATTCAGTGTTCTGAAGAATATAAAATAATATTTTCCGGTGACCTCGTATTAACGAGTCTGTTTAATCTACACGAAAGCGATCGTTAATGGCCCATATAAGGTTCAATTTCTGTATTAATGCATAATTGTGATATATGCAGCCAAACATACTCAGAAATCGACCATTAATCACCTATTAATGGTTGATTTCTCTATTTAATGCATCATTATGGTATAGAAAACTAAACAAACACGAATTCAAATGATAAATCCTATTATCTGTCACTGTCAAATTTATGTATTTTAAAATCCAAATATTGTAAGTTTGCTTCCTAGTTGAAGTAAATGGATATCGAAGATTTCACGTTGTCCCCAGGAACGAGGTCGACAGTTTTTTTTAAATCGATTAGTATATTAAATTGGCGATTAATGATCTCGAAATAAGAAGCGCTCGCTTCGCTCTCGCGTTAAAATATCATTAATCGCTACCATTAATACACTAGTTGATCAAATAACTATTAATACTCCAAGTCTAACATAAACAAAAATCACTCCTAGCCAATATTTTTTCAAAAACTATACTCAGCTGAAAAAGGAAAGAAAATATGTTTATTGTAAATGACCAAACTATTATGTGGGTTTGAAAACAGTACCATCACCTTTTTCCAAAGTATTCGAGTATTGCTTTTTAGATAGATTAATGTCATTTTGTCAAGAATATGATATAGTTTCGAGAAACCAACATGGATATTTGAACAAAAAATATACGAAGACCGCAGTGTTTTCTTATTATCAAAAAATAATAGAATATATTGAAGCGGGAGAATGCCCTGTTGGAATCTTCTGTGACCTCAGCAGGGCATTTGACTGTATCAAACACGACATTCTTCTGGAAAAGTTGTATAGGCATGGAATTAGAGGTTGTCCTCTAGATTGGATAAAATCATTTATACTCAAACGTACACAGTACGTAGCAATCAACAGTCATTTCTCACAGCAAACTGAAACAGATATTGGTGTCCCTCAGGGGTCCATATTGGGACCAATTCTGTTTCTGTTCTATATTAATGACTTGGATAAACTCCTGTGCCTGCATCCTTCACAATGTACGCTGATGATACGTCGTTAATCATATCGGAAATAAAAACTTTTTAACAAAAAATTAAACCGACGAAAAAATTAACTGAAACGCAAAAAATAAAATAAACCTTCTTAGTCTAAATGATAATTGAGCTCCTAAACTGATGTAAGTAACTGATTTTGAGTCGGCGCCAAACAAATAATTATCGAAGATCATTATCTATAAAAGAAGTCATCAAAACGCAGCCGTGCATCTCGCTGCCATCATTTTACGCTTCACCTAATTCAATTGCTAGTTTGTTTGGCGCCGACTCAAAATCAGTTTTTATTTTTCAATTTTTTGTGGCTATAATCTACCAATTACTACCTACTTGTTTTTTGATTACTTCCAAAATACTTACTTACCCACCTTACTTCAACTATTACCAGTTAAATAATATGATTATCAACTTTTACTATTTGTTGAAATATAAATTATTTTCGTTGTTCTGGTTAGTTTATTATTATTACTTTGTATATCATTCCATCCTCTCATAAAATATACCGATTTTGACGGAACAAGAATAATGGCAGTAGCGATCTGTCATTGTCAACTACGTATGATAGATAGATAGATAGATAGATAGTCTTTATTCGTTCATGTGTACAATACATAATACCCAAACGGGTGTAGAACATGTCAAAAAATATAAATAAAATAGAAGATAAGGGAAGAGAAAACTCTAAGATAGCAAATATAAAAGCTTATGAACTAAAATATCATATTATACAGATATTATATATCTATGGTACATTACATTTTTAAATTTATCACATATAGTTAGCAATACTGTAATTATATAGGACTATCGGCAAAATATTCTTCCAGTGTATAGTAGGAATTTTCGATTAATGACTGCTTAAGATGATGCTTTATTTTATTATTTGGCATTTTTTTTAAATTGTCAGACAGATGATTAAAAATTTTTATCACTGAGAATTCAAAATTTCTTTGAATATAAGTAAATCTTTTGAGGTCTGTGACTAGATCTTCTTTGAATCCAGTGTTATACTTGTGTTCTAGTGTTTTGAAAAGTTCAATATTTTCTTTCACAAAAATTACTGCTTCATAGATATACAATCCCACGAGAGTAAGTACATTTACTTTCGGAAATATACTTCTACAGCTATCGGTTCTTTCCATACCCATTATATTCCTCAAACATCTTTTTTTGATTACAAAAATTCTGTTAACATCTGTAGAGTTAGCCCAAAATATAATTGTGTGTGCTAATGTTCACTAGTGAAAAATCAATTATCCCCTATTTTTCTACCCGTAAGGGTGGCTAATTCCTTTCGAAATCCAAATATAAGGTATACCCTATCTATTAAAAAAAGAATCATCCAAATCGAAGAACCCAGTACAAAGTTATGCCTGATAGAATCGATTAACGGACCAGAATTCAGAGGGTGAGTGATCAATATCCTTCATTTCGCTACCCTTAGGGGTGGGTTTCATCTTTTACATTCAAATGGGACCAACGTCGAAGTACACACTATCCACTGAAGATAGAATCGGACGCCTCAGTAAAAAGTTATGCGTGATCATACATAAACAAATATGAAGGAAAAACATAAAATATACGGGTCGAATAGAGAACCTCCTCCTTTTGGTTTCGTCGGTTAAAAATGGACTCTTCGTTGCGTGATAAATGCAAAGAGGTTTTGATTTCTTTGAATGAATGGTTTTCAGCAAATTATTTGTTTCTAAATACTTCGAAAACGCTAGCACTAAGGTTTCGCCATATCCAAAAAGAATGTAACGAGTTGTCATTCCAGTCAGACGAATCGAGTCCATTGATTTCAACTAGTTCGGATCAAACCATTTTTCTAGGATTACGGATAGATGAAAATCTCAATTGGAAGGCTCACTCCCATTACCTAATCTCAAAGTTGAATTCGATTGCCTTTCAATTCAGAAATTTGTGGCATGTACTCAATATAAATCAATTGACACAACTCTACTATGCACAAGTTGAGAGTAGGCTACGATACGGTGTAATATTTTGGGGTTTATCTACCCTAGCAAAAGATATCTTCGTTGCACAAAAACGAATTTTACGAGCAATGACGGGGCTTTCACAGACTGATTCATGCAGAGATATATTTAAAAAACTGAAAATATTAACATTGCCATGTCCAGTCATATCAGAGATGAGTATGCTGTATTTGACAATAATGATGAAATATAAGTGAGGAACAAACAAAATCATAAATTCAACACGAGACAAAAGAATGATTTTTCAATTCCATTTGGAAAATTCAAAATAACTCACCAATCTCCCAGTCATATGGCTCCTAGAATATACAATGCTCTTCCTTCAAATGTGAAAGAATGCTTCACAAAACAATCATTCAAACATAAGTTGAAATCCTTTTTGACAGAACAGTGATTTTATAGACTGGATGAATATTTGTCGTAGCAGTCTGCTGTGAAATCAATTTTCTCTTTTCAGTATTATTTTATTTAAAATTTACGTGTGTAGATATATAAACATTTTGAATGTAAGCAACTGACTTTTTCCATATGGTTTGTAACTGTCTTAAGGAAATAAAATCATTATTATTACTATTATATTATTATTATTAGTAATAAACTGGTAACCTCAGTAGAGTATGACCAGAATTTTTTCAAAGTTCGTTTATAACATATCCCTTTTTGAAATTTTGATTTTTAATAATTTGTAGTAGTACCTTCTTTGTAGCTTTTTGGGGAACATTTGAATTTTTAGAAGCCATAAATTAAGAATACAATTATTCACTGAACCATTTTTCGAATATAGGTGCAGTCATGTCCTCATGATAATCTGAACATGTCTTTATTTGGTAGTAGTTGCAACTAAAATGTCTTTGCTGCTGAATATCCCAACTCATTTGAAGCCACTCTGGCAAAATTGCCCCAGATTTTTTTCAATTATTTCGGTTTCTAGAAATACATCCCCAGTATTGCACCTGGATGAAACTATATTGATTCTAGATATGTTGAATGTGAGATTTAAGTCACATCACTTTCTTACTTTCTGTATGTCAGTGCTGATGATCCGAGGTAGATCAGTTTCATTGGTGATGTGCCATAAAATAGTGGTATCATCATCAAAGAGTGAGAATTTTTATGATATATTGAGGGCTGTCGATCATTTACTTATAACAAAAATATAATTGGGTCAAGGATTGAACTTCGACGTACTATGCAATATATATTTTCAATTTTGGGGGTTGTTCTTGTTTTTACTATCTGCGTTTATCTTGTAGTAGGTATGATTCAATTCATCTATGAGCAGTGAAGTTTTCGCAACAGTATTTCGTGATTCATACAGTCAAATGCTTTGGACACATCACATAACTGGTTATTCTGTTTTTCAGTATCGATTCAAATATTTTAAGTTACTAATCAGGCATATGTGCGTCTATAATTTACACACTATCGTTGCCACTATCACGGCATTTTTTAAAGATGTTTCAGGGTTTCAGATCTTATACCATCTGATCCAGGGGTTTTTTGAGTTTTCAGTCCTTTGATGATATTCTCAACTTCTATCTCATCCGTATCTGATACGAATATTGATTTGTTTAAATAAGTTTCGGAAGAAACAACATTTGCATTATTTACTAGTTTCTCAAGAAGTAGTAGTGATTGATGAAAGTTTTTGCAAGCTTATTTTTTTTAGCTCTTCCATTGTTCTTATTTTGCTTTTATTTTACTAAAGCGTTTTTATTTTTCATACGTTATATGCAGTTTCACAGATTGCTGGAGCTGTGATAATTTTAGTAAATTTGGTATTTGTAGTATTCATATTTAGTTTTCATGATAAGCTTCTCCAGTTTATTATTGATTTTTGTTAATTTTTTGAATATTTTCGTAAATTTTTATTAGTTAATTTTTGGTTATCTACGGATTTGACGAGCCTCTTACTTATACAATCCTTTCGTTTGTTTTCTTGACGTTTCATTTTCACTTTGTAACTGAAGTTTTCAAGATATTGAAAAGGGAAACATTCTCAATTGAATATTGATAGAAAGATTGCTTCTTGAAAATGTGTTTCCCATTTCTTCCGGTCTTCGTGGAAGCGTGAAATAGATTTTCGTCGACAAAAATGTATTGAAGACCTAGTGAATGCGATGTCTCTCCTGCGTCAATGTTACGAATGATTTCTGATGAATACTCTCTTTTGGAAAACATTCTTCTTTGCCTCATTCATCTTTATGAGTTCTTAATTGAGACTGGATTAGAAAATCAAATAACTATCTGAATGAAAATGCAAATTTTCAAATTCAGATTTTTTCTTTTGAGTTAGGGCCTTTTCAGAATATCTATCAGATGTAGTTCAATGTCCAGCGTGGCTTTAGCCGGGAAAGTAGTTGTTTTCTGTTAGACATTCACAAAATATAATTTCATTTTAATCGTGGATTTTTCAATTCACAGAAAAATCTTTCTATCAATATTCAATTGAGAATGTTTCCCTTTTCAACATGAATACCACACAAGAGGTTATCTTGACGATGGAAGATAGTGACAAAAGTTTATCTTTCAGTCGCAGATGATTCCACATCTGATTTTATGAACATCCTGTTTATATTTTCAACAAATCAATTTTTCAAGATATATTTGCAAGGTGCTTATGAATTTTTCCGTGGCAGAATAAAGCACAGGACGTTACATATTATATGTCACGATTCGTTTTGTAGAGTTTCTGTGAGTTGATTTGTTGATTTGAGATTTGTTTGCAGTTATACTTTATAATGATAATGATATACTTGATAATGATAATGATAATTGCAGTATAAGTGGATAATGATTAGTCGCATTCACTTCTAGGATTACAGGAACAAAGTGATATGAAGGCTTTGTTGTTTTTACGAACAGGTGATCAATGCAATATTTCCTGTTTTTAAAGATGATGGTATATTTGTGGATAACTGATATGTATCCAAATTCGCCCAGCATGTTGAGATACTCTTCAGCTGTTTGCCTTCTTTTCAATATATCACCCATTATAATATTTATGTCCGAATTATCGTTTCTCCTGAAACAGACTATCTATAAACGCTACAAGGGATATTGATATGTATCATCTTATTATAGAAGGATTCAATTATTTCATATTTATTAATTAACCCAAATAAATTTCACGATAAGTTGGTCACTGTCATGTTTACACATTTTTCGTCTTTCCCTGGTAGAAAACAGGTGATGTGGCAATAAGCATGGTAATAAGACAATTTTAAGTGATCTTAAATCATCCGTTCTTGTTGATAGTTTTATTGAAAACATATTTGATGTACTAGTTTCTATATGAATATAGTTAAGTATTTTTATTGTATTCATTATTAGAATGTGTTTTTACTATTTCAATTCATGTGGTCAACTACTAGAACAAAATATTTGTTGAAGCTCCAGTAATTGATCACCACTGGTGTTTTAAAGGATATAATGGTTGTACGTCTTTGTCTGTTTCATGGCTTTGGGTATACGTAAAATCTTTATTTTGGGAGATCAAGACGGAATAGAACGAATCAAGCCAATCAACGTTTCTATATTTCGATTCACTTATTTCGAAGAAAATACGGGAATCGTTCAAAAAATCAAAAATGAAGGAATGGGGCGGCGATGAGTCAGCAGAAGAATCACATGATGATACCAAGAAGAACACACTAAAGGAAAACACATTGATATAGAATTGGAAAATGAAACTACTAAAAATAATGAAAACTGAGAGTAATACTGAAACGCAAGAAAAACAAAAATTTATTATTAAGACTGAAGTAAAGGAATATAAAAATTATACGGAAATTGAAGGAAATTGTAGCCCAAATCCCTGTGAAGAAGTTTCAACTCGTTAAAAAACTAGTATTTTTGGAAAAAAAAATTGAATTTAAAAATTAGCAATATTTTATAAGATTCTGTTTGAAAATCAAAACTTGTTTTTAATATCAATAAATCTACAGTTTTGCTTAGAAACTTGTATTTGATTTTATCAAGTGGTCAACCACTGGTAAAGTTGTGGTCAAGTACTACTTCTTGCTGGTCAATCACTGTTGATTTATGACTATTTTGACTCATATATTCTCTTAACCACATTTTACCGTTATTTTCAAGATTGTACATGATATTGAGAATCCCAAACCTTGGTTCTTCTTGTATATTTTTTTGGTTTTCATTTAGTATCTATAAATAATTTTTTTGAAGGAAGCTCTTAATTGGTCAACCATTGGTGCACTCACCCTACTTGCTTTATATTTTATCTATACTAAAACAGGTAAAGTAGTATTGTTTCTGACTAGTTCATTCTTAGGTTCAATTAGTCATACTTAAAGTGTTTACCTATTTAAACAAATGAGTCATCTGCTTTTAACGCTTTCGTGTTATAAAACACAAAACAATGGAAACGAATTAATAAAAAAACTTTAGAATCAAGTGAATTCATAAGTATTCACTTTTTTCAAATCATTATTTGATGTTCACATTATTTCAGTTCTGTCGATGTCATTGCTAATCAAAAAATGTTCGAGTGGGGAACCTGTTAATCGATTATTAGTTAGGAATCAGCAACCCATATTTCGTTCATGAGGTGTGAACTCCAAGATATAGGTTTGATAAAATATGTGTCTTGTGTAGAGTGATCTTGCGGATGTATATCTGGATGAAATTATAAAACGGTAAACATATTTTTTTTTAGTTTGAGTCGCGATTGCGAAGCTATTTTTAAATATATTTCCAAAACTTTTTCAGCATTTGGAAGGTTAATGTATTTAGTTTGCAATAAAATATGTCAAAGTTTGTTTTTTGTGAGAAAATTTGTCAACATCTTTTTTTAAAGTGAAAAGGTACGACAACTGCCGGGAAAACGTCAGCATCGACAGAAGTTTTAAACGGTTCGAGGCCCCTATCGGTTCTGATAGTCAATCTGACGGGACAAAATTATTTCTCTGAATATTTGTACAAATAAAAGGCAGTATCAGCTTGAATTCGTGTCAGAATAATGAGAATATTGAGTATTCTCAAAATAAATCCACAGGATGTTTTTTTATGCTGCACACCCTTGTATTATAGGAATTTGAAATGGACTTATCACTTTTCTTATGGAAATTGGCGACCGGTCAGATTTTGATGGAAGTTCAGTTCAAATTAATGCTGAGGTCAAATTTGTAGCATTACGCATTAGTTGTATCTGTACAGGAATACAGTCCGAAGTTTCATTTGAAAGAAAAACGAAAGTTCAGGAGAATCTGAGATTTCTCTGTCAGAAAACAATTTTTATTACAGGCTGATAATGTATATATATATATATATATATATATATAAAATATATAAATATATATATAATATGATAGACTCTTCATATTTATATTTATTATTGGCTAATAGTTATTGTAATAATGATTGTTATTGTTCCTTATTTTATTTTTTTAATAACAACTAGTCATCATAATAAAATATTTGTTATGATGAATTTGTTTCAATGATTTCCTTCTTCATTTAATAATTTTGAAAAATGAAAACTTATCATAACAGTAATGAAACTCCAGCTATGTTGTTCTTACCCTCTTTCAACACTCTTTTACCCTATCCCTCCTTGTAATAGATAAACAAAGAATGCGGAAAAATCGTCAAATAGTTGTTGTATTCATTGAAATCAATCGTTAAATTGACCTAATCTGCGATATCTAACTTATCTAACTCAGAACAGTGACGTGAAATGGTAAAACGTGCTTATGTATGATAAATACTTGGTGAATAAACGTTCCAATGTTATGAACAGTCTGTGAGCATAGAAAAGACCATTGAATGTTCAAATGAATGTCCAAATAACCAATATTAGTGTCTGGTCCTGATATGTTGCACTTTATTTACTTCTGGTTTTTGAAATACCTGCTATTCTTCCTTTTTGGTGTTCTCCTGACTGTTAGAAGTGTTCGTGCTCTCTGGAAAAATACAGCTACACTGCAGAAGGTCCCTTTTTGTTCCTGGCAATGTCACGGACTGGATTTTTATTATCTTAATAAGGTGAGTGGTTTTTTCTTGTTTGTTCTTTTTCCCATTCGTATTTGAATTCGTTGTTGTATTCGTTTTTTACCTCATTTTTCATCTCCCAAAGCTTGTTACATTTCTTCTTGGCAACACACATATTCTGTTTATTTTCGCAAATTTAAAGTTTGTTCCCACTTTCTGTATCGCTTTTTGTTATTCTAACTTATTCTAATGATTTTAGTTACAATATATAAATCTAGATCTTATATTATATGTACACATTTGGTTAAAATTCATATTTGACATTTTTCTGTTTTCATAATTTTTATATTTTATTATTTTCCTCCATTGTTTTTGACATCTCGCTGTGGTTTCCTCCTGATATGATTTACCATACAGATGTTCCAACTTGAATACCATTTCATCTACTGAGATCCAAAGTTTTTTCGTGAATTTGAACTTCCATATTATTTTTATTGTTTGTGCAAAATGAATGTATTGTTGGTAACTTACTTATGTTACTAGAGATACTTCAGTACTGACTTTTTGAGACATATGCGTTGACTAGAACATGGTATAAGATTCTAAAACAGTAAAAAGTATAGAAAAATTGTAAAACAAACATAGCATGAACCACGATAACTTAAATACCTAATAATAATGATAAATTATCATTATTATTATTTTATAAACATTTCCTGACATAACAATATAATATATATATATATATATATATATATATATATATATATATATATATTGTTATAGTTCGATGAATTGAATAATTATAATTTGTTTTTATATAATGAATGAAGCTAATAGTTTTCGTTATTCTTTAAGAGCCAAATTTATATGATATAAATAGATATTTCTGCCCCTGTAATAATAATTGCCAGCGAACGTCACTGTTTTCTCGTCACGCTACCAACAATTATTATTTTCCTTGCCACGGCTAGACAACAGCTGGTACGCTCTTTTCTCAAAAGGTGGCCGGTTCAAAGCAATAGATACACTGCCACTGGTGACTAACTTCAGTTTATTGAATGATCTTTGTTATGTTAGTTGATCATTGTGAGGAAATAAACAACCAAATATCAAAAACAATTATCTCCTTTATTCAGGAAGACTTAAAATTACCTGGCCTACGAGAAATAACTTATACTAGAGTGAATCAAACAAATATTCACGAATAATAATGATAAATCAGATCATGGATAGATAAACAGAACCTCACTTTTTGTGAATGTAAAATTTTCTGTTATTGTACAAAGTAAAGTGAAATAGCGTTCTTCGAATGTGCAATTGGTTATTTGTGAAATAGTTCTGGACCGGAAATACACTATGAAAGTTTTTATACTGGTTGGAACTGTTGGTGTTCAAACTATACCATAAAACAGGATGTCTCCTCTCTTCATTCGCTGTCAGGACTGCAATACCAGTATCAGGAACGATATAGATGTGGAAATCAGCATCAGGATTCGTGGTTATATTATATCATTAAGGTAATATTTGTTTTTGTTTCCCAAATGATGGAATTATTCCATTTTTTATTAATAAAAATTTGTGCGTGCTATCTGCTTGGAAATATTTTTTCATCTTCCTCGAGGCTTTGTTTTCTGTCGCTTAGATACATCTTTTTCCTGTTGTTTTCCTATTTGAATTTTTTTAATTCGCGCACTAAATTGTCAATTTTCACTGTTTATATTTATCTTACTCAAATTATATATCCAACTATTTTTACATCTTATTCTATTTACAAATCTAATAATAATTGCTATGATACCCTCTTGCTATTCTCTCACATTTCTAACTTTTCACCTGACCATCTATTCTCTGATTGGCTATCTTTCATAAAGACGTTTGCTGTTCTCTCATTGGCTACTTTTAGTTAGCTACAATTTCATGTACAGTGTGTTTCAAGTTTATAAATGTGTTGATTTCCTTTTATTCTTGCAAATTTTGTAAAATTTAGACTTTTAGTTGTCTTTTGAACAATTATGGCTTATGATAATTTTGACAGTGTATACAATTGATTGTGTTATATTATTTTGACATTTTTATCTATCCATATTATACAAAAGCTTATAAATAAATAGAACTTCAAAAGTTATTCAAAAAAAAACTCTCTTGGAACTAATAACTAATCAATAATTATTCTTTTTTGTGGTTTATTTCTTTTTAAAATATTTAACTGGTTTTTTCATAACATAACAATATATATATGTATAGAGGAATAGGTGGTTTTTCAGGTTGGCGGTCTGTGACTAATGAAATTCATTCGTTTTTTTAAATTCTCAATATTTCGTTGGAATTTATTAACTTTATCAGGAGAAGGCTAGAAGGTAAATAAACAATGGACATATTACCAAAAAATATATGAACAATTAACAGAATACTTTCAAAACATAGTCAGTCACGAAAAAAATAAAAATGTGAAGACATTGTCGAAGTGTTAGCTAGAATCAGACTAGGACTGCAGAATCCAT
>JAFIRS010005534.1:0-54962 GCA_018342105.1 Gonioctena quinquepunctata
GTTCCTATGTCACATAGTTCACGATCGGCCGTGACTATGAATACAACTGTCACGATAACAAAACTCGTCCAACTTGACAGAATACGAACTCATGATGATGGCGATGTCCCATAGTTCACGATCGGCCGTGACTAATGACCCGTTCCACCGTAAGATAACCGGAATAGTTATGAGAAATTGATTATGTATAAGGAAGTAACGAAAAATTCGTTACAGTTTTGTTGAAAGTAGTGGCTAGTAGCACAAGAATGCGTGACTACCATTTTGGTATATGAGAACGTGGTTCGAAGTATAATATGAATAATGAATAGCTGTATGAACTGTGTACGAATCATACCAGTAAATTAGGTATTCAGAAAAAGTTGTTTTTTGCTTTAAAAAAATTGTGAAACACATAGTGCTTATTTCAAGTTGGAATAACCCTCCTCTCAAAAAGGTAGGAGAAACAATTTTATAAATATTAGAGGTTCTAAGATTGTATATTCACCTCAAAATCACAACAAATCCGAAATATTGCTACGCGCTGTTGTCAAATCTGATTCTTTTCCTGGAAAAACTCGATATGGAAGAACCTTATTTATGATTTATTTAGAGCATTATGACACAAATTGACAAAATAAAGACAGAAATCAGGCGTATAAATGTGTGCGTGGCCAATCAGTCAGAGTTGAAAAAAGAAGTTCTGAACAAAAGAACCAACTTTTGACTATACGTAGAGTCCTGAAAAAAATATATTTTGATTTATGGTATCGAAGAAACAGTAACAAAATTACGGAAGAAGAGTATGAGAATTAATTATTCCTAGATCTTGATGACATATCAGTAACACATATTGGATCGGTATGAAGAATGCATAGAACGACCCATACTTCTAGAACTAGTCAGAAATTTTAAGAAACAAGAGATCTTCAGTAAAGTGAAAAATTTGGCGGGTACAAAAAATAAACTAGATAAGATAGAGATACACATAATATTTTGTTGAAACATCAGCAGATCGCTGAAGAAAAAGATTATGCAACGAGAATTCATTAGGGTAGGACTCCTCATCAGATGAATAAATATAATGAGCAGTTCTATTACTTTTTGTCACATGACCGTTTGCTCTATTTTGGCTGGTTAGGCGGCGGCTTGGGAATATTTGTAAAGGCTAAATTATATTATTTGTATGGATATATGTGATTTGTTGGAACAATTATGTATATCAGTAAACATTGAAAATAAAATAATCGCTTTGGTAGAAGCATGTCGACTTTCGAACGTAAATAATCCTACAGCACTGGAAAAACTTGAATCGAATCTCACAATTTTTTTAACCTCCTGCGAAATTCTGCTCGTTGCGGCCGATTTCAATATCAATTTACTACTAATGCGTCTGTTCAACTATCAAATGTTTCTTTACAAAGTTATAATATCTCTCAATTGGAACTGAACCCACGAGAGTGACATCCCATTCATAAACGCTAATTGATATAATTATTACTAGCAATCCAGAAGTTATTACCAAATGTGACGTATTCGATCTCCCGGGAATTTCCGACCACTTTGCAACGCTTCGCACTACGAAATTTCCAGCACTGAAACCGGAAACTCGTTACATAACTTTCAGGGACTACAAAAATTCTCAACTACCCCCATTTCTTGCTGACTTGTGAGAAGTTTCCTGGGATACAATAAACACCCTTTAGAATGTCGACGAACAGGTAGAATTTTTCAATCGAGAACTTATCAACTTCGAAAAGTAAAAATGAGCTAACCCTGCTCACCTTGGTTCACTTATAATATTCAACAAATGACTAAACTGCATGATAAAGCCCTTCAGAAGTTTCGTTAAAAAGTTAGAAAGAAATTGGAACTCACACAAAGAATTACGTGATTACGTAACATTTGAGCATGAAAAACCGCGCATACGTGGAGCATGTAATGAGGATATCAGCAGAGATTTGGGAAACTGTTTCTATAAACGCTCATTTCAACACCGTACCTGATGTGGCTCAGTAACAACCTCATTCGGAGTTGAATAAGTACAACAAACCGAGCAAAGATAATGAAAAATAATATTTCATAACGGTAAACAGTTCTGGAGTGCTTGAATTGAACGAAATAAAAAGTAATTATATTGGCTCGGATGGTATTCCGCTAATTTCTTTGAAAATTGGTCAGCTAATTTTTGATATGCCATATTATATGATTCATTGTTGATACTGCCCTAGCTATCAATTACTTTCTTTCAGCCTGGAAGCACGCCAATATCAAACCAATCCCCCAGATATTATATCCTACTGAAGTTGGGCAGCTGAGGCCAATAAGCATCCCGCCAACTATGTCGAAAGTCCCAGAAATTATAATGAAACATCAGATCTCTGAATACGTTTAAAGCAGAGTTATAATTCCTCATATTCAATAGGGCTTCAGGAAACATTACAGGACAACCACAACGTTACTGAAGTTGGGCGATGAAATTTTCAAATCTTTGGAACATGGTCGATTGGGCTGCTTAACTTTGCTGGATTATAAAAAGGCCTTCGACACCTCGAATCATGAATTACTTTGCAAAAAACTGCTTCTTTTTATTTGACGAAAACGCTGTAGAATCAATCAAGAACTACCTCTCACAATGGACTCAACAAGGTGAATAAGATAATAATATGTCGAATGAAAGCTTTACCAATCAATTTTGGTGTGCCAAAAGGCTCGATACTAGAGCTATTGTTATTCTCTCTCCACATATCAGATTTCCATGAATTCATAACATCTTGCAAAATCTATCACTACGCTGATGATGCCCAAATATATATGGACTTTGAGTATGAGGACTCAGATATTTGCACTAGACAAATCAACAAAGATTTTAAAAATATTTTTAATATATCCTCTGCACACAATTTGAAATTGAATGCCGCTAAATAATCGGTAATGTTATTCGGCGATCGAAATAAAAGAGCCTTGATTGAGCAAAACTTCGCCAAATCAATTGATCGCGACATCATACCTATAACCGCAAAATGCAAAAACATGGGAGTTTGATTTGATGCTGAGCTCAGATCCTCCAAACATGGCCAAATGCTATTTAGTACCTCTATTGACACACTGAAACAACTATCTCCTCACAGGCACGTTCTTCCTCAACAAATTAAGGTTAAACTCTGTGGAAGCTCAATATTTTCAAAATTGTCCTAATGTGACCAGCTTTACGGGATATACAACTCTAATTTGGACAGGTTACGATGAATCCAGAACTCTTATGCTCGTTTTTGCAGTGAACTCAGAAAATACGATCGAATATCTAATAAAATAATTGGGTTGGTTGAAAATAGATAAAATGTTCAAACTTCACACTCTCACTCTTACGCATGAAATTATCAAAACAGAGAAGCCCCCATATACAGGGTGTTAGTGAATGAGTGCGACAAACTTCAGGGGGTGATTCTGCATGAAAAAATAATGACAGTTTGCTATATAACTTATGTCCGCAAATGCTTCGTTTTCCGGGGTGTTGAAGATTTTTTTCAAAACTGACTAATTATTTATTGCTCTGAAACCGGTCGAAATGTGCAAATGAAATTTGGTGAGTTTTAAGAGGTAGTTATTGTCCATTTTTTGACATGCCATATTTTCATCATTGGCGCGGATACGGGTACTGATCTCAATTTTTTTAAAGAAAAAAATGGTATGTTACTGAAATATTTCAATTGAAAAATCATTCTGAATTGCTCGTTCAATTTGTGACACAAAAATCACTCTTGCCTTTTTTTCGTATTGGGTGCCGTTTTTATGCAAGAAAATAAAACCTCTTAACGCGTATTTTTCATTTCTTCAATACATTATCAAGAACTATCTGATACAATAACGTTAAACCAGAACAATAACAGAAAATAACACTAACGAATGAATAGGCGCAAAGCTAAAACAAATGTTCAGAATGCCCACCCTCAGAGTTGAATCTTGTTCAACTCTTCGCCTCATTGATTGTCGTATTCGCGCAAATATTCCTGGTGTATTTTTTCTCACAGCCGGCTATAATTCGATTCCTCAGGTCTTCAACAATTTTGACGGCAGTGGAATAAACTAATGACTTGAGAAAACCCCAAATGCAAAAATATTTATATCCGGAGATATAGCAGGCCAATGTTCCGTACCTCCCCTACCTATCCAACGATTTGGATATACTGTATCTAAGTGATTAGGTACAATAATGCTAAAATGAACTGGTGCACCATTATGCATGAACCAGAAGTGTTGTCTTAGCTGTAGAGGAATTTCTTCAAGACGAAGAGGTAACTCTTCCTGTAGGAAATTGAGGTCAAAGTCGCCTGTTAGTCGTTGTGGGGGGACATATGGACCGATTTAATTAATGATCATCAAGCACCCCAAGCCATACATTCATTGAAAACTGATGCTGAAAATGAGCTTCAAAGATTACATGTGGATTTTCCTCAGCCCAGCGGTGATTATCATGGAAATTTCGTATACACTGTCGTCCAAAACTAGCCTCGTCAGTAAACAAAACGTCATTTCAAAAATTACGATTTTGAGCGATTTGATGAAGAATCCAATGGCAAAAAACTAGGCGCGGAAAAAAGTCTCTAGGTAGTAGTGCTTGCACACGTTGAATATGAAACGGATACAATTGCTGTTCGTTAAGTATTTCAAATACAGTGAAGTTGCTCACATTCAGTATGTTGGCAATTTTTCGAGTACTTTTTTCAGGTGTCTTCTCAATTAACTCGAGCACTGCTTCTTCTAGTTGCACAGTTCGTACTTCTCGAGGGCGCCCACAGCCAGCCGTTTGTTTCTTAAATGTACAACTTTTCGCAAACGTCGGTGAAAATGAGCAAGTATTGTGTGATGGGGTACCCTACGTCCTGGGTACAACTCAGCATACAATCGTCGAGCTTGCCGACCATTTCCATTACTTCGACCATAGACAAAATGCATTTCTGACAATTCCGTATATGTATAATTTTCCATTCTTCTCGATAAAAGAAAAATTGATTACTTATTATCATTAATGTAATACCAAACTGAAAGCGTCAAAATGAAGAAACGCTAATTTGACATTCCGTTGATATATTCGTATTTAACAGAATGTTGACAGTAGCCTACTAGCATGGCTACTAGATAATGTATTAAAGTAATGACAAATACGCGATAAGATGTTTAATATTTTTGCATATAAACGGCGTCCCATACGAAAAAAAGGCATAGGAGATTTTTTGTCACAAATTGAACGAGGGATTCAAAATATCTCAGTGGCGTACCATTTTTTTCTTTTAAAAAAATGATATCATTACCCGTATGCGCGCCAATGATGAACATAAAGTTCTAAATTGCATGTCAAAAAATGCGCAATAACTACCTTCCAAAACTCACCAAATTTCATTGGCATATTTCAACCGGTTTCGGAGCAATAAATAAATAGTCAGTTTTTAAGAAAATCTTTAATACCCCGTATCTCGGAAAACGAAGCATTTGCGGACAAAAGTATATATAGCAAACTGTCATTATTTTTTCATGCAGAATCATCCCCTGAAGCTTGTCGCACTTATTCACTAAGACCCTGTATATATTTATGTTATGACTTTTAGGTTGAGTGTCGATGAGCCAAACTGATGTCAAACGCTCATTTGTCCATTCACTTGTCCCAAGAAAATATGAAGGAACATATGACCACACACCATCAAAACCACGCCACTGGTTCACGAAAATGAAGAATTACCACTCCAAATTAGCACGTTGATAAACCTCATTAGCGTACCAAGTTTCAATTTTTTTCCTTCAAGAATTTTGGAGAAAGCAAATCAAATCTAAATTTTTTTCTTACTTTCTACACCCAGTATCTCAGAGGGGATGGGTTTAAGAACATATCTTGATGGCAACTTTTCACCTCGAAATGGGGTGGGGAATCTGTGGTCGAAGTTTGTCGGTCTCATTCTGACTCATATCTAGAGTATCGGGAGTTTTGTGAATTGTGAGAAGGGATTACTTGGTTACTTCTGAATTCTTTTCTCCTGCAATCTGGTAATGACGGGTCTTGGGTCGTAACAGATGAACGTCTGGATTTTGGAAACTGTTTGGCTTTCAACTGTGTGTCCCCAGTAGGTGTTGATGAGACACTGGCCTACTTCTGTTCTTCTACAGTTATTTCAAGGGATAGCAGATCAGAAATTTCAAACACATCCGCTTTTGTATGTTGCTTGTTATTTTTTATAGAACAGGTATTGTTCTCTTCTTGTTTGTCTTTCAGGAGATACTTTCTGAGTAATTTACTTTCTTCTCTTTGTTTGGGTGTTTGATCATGGATAACACTGATAGTTTTTTCTTTGAGGTGTTGTTTTTTTTGTAATTCCTTTTTTTTGCAATAAAAGTGCTGAATTCAAGTTTCAAGGGACTGGTATGTTCTTTTCCAAGAAAAAAAAAATATTTTATATCCATTGGAGTTAGGGAGGTGAGGCACGATGCATTAATTTTATGTCGTATGGTGTCAAAGGAAGGTGCTCGCTCCTTTGACCCAAGCCGAAAGTTAATAAGTTATTTCATATACTTTTTTATAATCTGCATATAGAGCCTGGATAGGCATAATGAACTGATAGAATATATTAATTTATAAAGATTACATTTAAACTATGGAAAATCCACTATTGATATATTAATTCATATTACGTGAAGTTATTCTACTCAAACAAGTATTGAACTCCATGAATCGAAAAAATAATAAAAAAAACACCATATATCTGTGCTGGGGACGAAAATATTATTATATACTACACGTGGGAAGCCATGAATTTTAAAAACAGGGGTTCCTAAAAATAAACGTACAAAGAAAATTGTACCTAATTATGAACTCAAGTAAACTATGAATTCATGAAAAGATAGATTACCTATTTATGATCGACCCTGAAAAAAAAGCGACACAGCTGCATCATGGTAGGAGAGACAGTGTAATTATATTCAAAAATAAAACAGAGCCAACTTGGTATGTTATAATATAATGGATTACAAAATTTTGCCTGCATGGGGTGAGACGAGGATATATAAGCCGTGGTGTAACAATGAGAGTTATTCCATTCAGTGTTCCTTTTAATTCAGTACGTAACTTATGATGCGTATTGGCATCTTCAATTTAGTAAAATTGACCAGACCATGTTTCAATCAGATAGATGAAATTGTATTATTATACTTCAAGTTATATTCAGATACAAACAAGTTGAAACGTACCAGTTATTAGAGCTCACACTAATGAGTTTTTTTACATACACTTATATGTGACATCCTAATTTCATCATTTGCAACAGAAGAAAATGAATAATCAATCACCTTACGGGATTTTTGAGGATTAAACTAAAATTTCAATCGTTGGATTTGCGGGAATTTGGTCGAAATGTTGAGAACGAAACAATGAAGTTACGAAACGTCGACTAGTTGAAAATCGGTTTTCTTCGACCGAATTTCGACCGAATTGAAATTATATTCAACGGTCGCCATTCTATCCAATTAAATTAAAAATCACTTAAATAAAAATATTTGCAAGATAAAATACCGGAAATGATTTTAGTGAAGTGATCTTGGTACCAAGTGTATATATATATATATATATATATATATATATATATATACAGGGTGAGACTATAATTTTTTTCTCTCGATTGTATTGTGTACCAGGCTTTATATAATGAATATTTCTTCCATATTCATAATCCACATTCCTTAAACTTTAATTTAACTACTGTGATAAATATTTCTTCATTTCATTAGATTATGGATAGTTTGATTGTTCTGAAAATTTATTATACTTATACTATTTCATGCTTATAACTGAAAAATATCAAAGTTTGTTGTTCATAAAAAAAAAACAATTACAATGATCATTGTTTTAACACAGATAATTGACCTTGGTGTTTTAGATTTGTGTACATTGATAAATGGAAAATTTTAGAATATATTGCTGAAGAACAAAAAGAAGTTATTAAAATATATTGCTACATTTGACTTTGCTATAATTGATTGATCGATTGAAAATACATTGTTTAGTGCCTCAAAATTAAGAACATTGTACTTGATATGATATTAATTTCTGCTATGGTTTTATTGCTATTTGTATACTCATATTTTCTGGTGAGTTTATATGAAATGGTTTTATAAGAAATCATTGATTTATAGATTTGTGTAATTGTTTTGATGATTGATGTTGATTATATCTTTTAAATTTACAACTATATTATTATTTCATTTTTTTTATAACTTGACATATGACCGAGTACATGAGTTAAAACAAACCTCAATCATCTACTGATTGAATTACTTGGATAAGCCGTTCTCCGAGTACATTCCCGTTGTAAATTTTTTTAGTTGCACAACCCTCAGTATAGAACCTCTAACGACTTTTTAAGACACGCTTTTGTACTATCAATTGTGTAAAAAAGATTTAGTATTGAGTAGAGTGGATCCAATTAATACAAGTATGGTTATACATCATTTGGCGGTATTTTTAAAATCTTTATATTGGGTTTTCTGAAAAGTAAATGTGAGGTTCGACAAACACTTGTTTATTTTTTGGAGTGGTGTGTGAATTCATAACACTCTGTATATAGTCAGGGTTTAACATATATATATATATATATATATATATATATATATATATATATATATATATATATATAAACCCGGTTTTGAGGATTTTGAGGCGTCAACTTTTGATTATATATGCTCGTGGTATTCACCAAGTGCTACTTATCCAATTTTCGCGCCCCACACTTCTTTCGAACAGGCTTTTCCCAGAATAGAATAGACTGGAAGCCGACAAATGTGTGCACCTCTCAAGCGTAGCGGTTCGCTGCCAAAATCAAATAGCAGACAACTTCGGAATCTTGTTAGCAAGCTATTTTCTATATGCGGGAAAACTCGCAACTTCGGAAAGTTCGCTAATCCTGATCGATATTGGGTTAACATGGGATGAGGATTTCAAAGGGAAGTTGATGCTTTTGTGACAGTAAACTGCATAAAAGCACGTTGGTGTATGTGGTTCGGAATCGAATTTCTGGCGTCACGAGTTTTATCAAATTTCATTATGAAAATTGATTATCAAACTGAACAAAACATTAATTATATCATATTTTTTTATACACTTTTATCTCATTGCAAAAATAGCATAACATTTCATTTTTGGAATATATGTATGAGTTGTTGAAAGTAATTGTTACTTTTCTAGTTTCATTATACATTTATAAATGGGTCGTCAAAATTTAGATATTTCATAGGGAGGTCGTTTGGAGAAATAATTCTGCACAGCAATATAAAAAATAATTTTAGCAAAACGAATCATGATTCTTTACAGTAGGACCCTATAGAAATCGCTCGACCGTCCAATATGGCTGCACCAGAGAGAATCAATTGTCTACTGGGCGCGGTTATTTTACGAGTCAGAAGACTGTATGAGGAAGGATTCATAGATCGAAATGCAGGCGTTGTCTCTGCAGTTGCATATTTCTTCCCCTGGAAGTTTTGGTTGATTTGTCAAATAGAGATATAAGAGTTTTCTGATTATGGTCATATTTTATTCAAAATTGGTATTTGGGGTTTTCAGGTTCAGAGTTTATGAATTTCCTGACAAAATCTATAAATTCAAGATGGCGACTTCAGGATGCCGAAAGAGTTTTGTGATTATTGTCAGATTATATTCAAATTGGTGTGTGGGAGTTTTTGGGGTCGGAGATCATGATTCTTTTCAGCCCAAAACTTACAGGTGAGAGACCATGTGATAACGATGCTTAGACTAAAAAGCAAAAAATAAAATAACTAATAAAAAACCTTTTTGAAGACAAGCTTTCATTTGAGCCGTGCACTAAAACGTATAAAATAAGTTTGAGTCATAGCTGATAATGATTCAATCATTTGGTTTCAAAAAGCTTGTCGTGCGAATTGTAATGAAATTAATACTTCGACAAGTTGCTACTTAGGGGGGCATAACGGAGGCGCGAGGCACGACGAGGTCACCCAAACATACAAGTAACTACGCACACTAGCCGTGTTATGTTTTCGCCAATAAGAGGGCATTTCGCATCGGCCTTCAGTGCGGCAGTGACCGGCGATCAGAGTGCACGCGTTTATTTTTGACGAAAAATTCTTTTTTCCGGCGACATTCCATCTAATTTTGAGTGGTTACCAAAACGCGTCTAAAAAGATAAGTGTTTAGATTACTACTATAGTTTTTTTCAATGTGTATTACTACTAACATCAACTATTGATATGTTTTGAGCAAAATCACTCTTACCTTGAATTCATTTTTTTGTTCGTTATTCAAAATTATGTTAGACATGGGGGCATAACGGGGACATGGCTATGGGGCACAATGGGGTACCCCGTTGTGCGTTTCCCGATCTCCAATTCGAAGAGTATGTCGTGATTCAACAACTTCCTTCGAAAACGCTTCTTCCAAAGACATTCTCCCCATCCCCACAGTCGAACAAAGAAACCAAACGGTAATAAATTATCGCAGAGCGAAAATGGTTGTTCTCACTTCAACCCCCTACAAAAACGAACTAGAAGAATGCGAACAACTTGAACGGACGAAGAAGTGTTCAAATCCGAATGATCACGGGTTAAAAAAAACTCATAAAAACAGAGGATTCGAAAAGCTCGCTATGATGGAGAGAATGTTAAGGAGGATGTCTCATGCATCTATTGTGTTGACTCGAACCACACTTATTTGAAGTCTTCGGAGCGTCGGGTAGCCTGCCAGCTATGTTGACAGTGGGCCCATACAGCCTGTGCAGGAGTTGATGACGCAGATTTGGAAGAAATCCACATCTGCTTATTCTGTGTCAAATGAAATAGTGTACCCCGTACTGCCCCGCACTGGGTACCCCATACTGCCTCTACCCCGATGCACGATGGAGTTTTCATGAAGGTTTTGTGAATTTAAAATTAAAAATATTATTTGATTTCTTACTTTACTAAATTCGGTGCCAAATGATAAATTAATGAGTAACCAAAGAGTTGTCATTAGTGTTCATTAAAAAATATTTTATGTTTATTTTTTTATTGTTTATTACCCTCAACGTCCCCGTTATGCATCCCCCCTCCTCCCCTATCAACCAATAAGTGTCCAATGAAATTAATTGGTACCTACTTTTATGAATACTTTGAAAAAATCAAATACTTTGTCAAATTCTTACTTACCAACCAATCACTGCCCAATCAAATTAATTGAACTTTTATGAACACTTCACGTGACAAGCTTCTTGAAACCAAATAATTCAACAAAAAATCATTAAATCATTGTCAGCGATGACCTAAACTTATTTATGTTTTACTACACGGCTTACATAAAAGCTTGTCTTTGAAAATGTTCTTTATTAGTTATTTCATTTTTTTTGCTGACGAAAACTCAAAAACTATAGGTGATGACTATAATCGAAAAATAGATTCTTTGAGAAGGGGAAATTTCCAATAACTTCATAATTTCCATTCAACGCTGCTCGCGCCGTCTCTATAGAGAGTACAACATATATTTTCTTTAGAATATTAAACATCAATTTAAAAAATTTACTGAATCATGGTGTGTTTTTAACACTTGAAAGCACAAGGTCCCGTTGAAAAAAAAAAATTGTTTAATTCTCAACAAGTTAGGCATTTGTTAATTAGTCCTTATTTTTCGGATCTCTGGTGTCATAAAAAACGGCACAAATGTTTAAATAATACCTCTGAAAATGTTTCGCTCCTTGAAGCCCTTCTTCCCAAAAGTCCCCTCTCCCCCTCTTATTTTTGGAACGAATATACATAAACAAGTGAAATTTGGAAACTGAATATAAAAAGTTGTAAACGTCCCTACTAGTGATGATAGATGACGAAATCGTCAAAGATGACGTCACAAGGCCATTGTGACCAATATTTTTAAATGGAACACTACGGCAAGCGACACCTCTTTCAAAGGTTATCGAAAAAACCTATTCAATGATTTAATTTTGTTTGTGTTTATGGCAGTTTTGATGGCTCATTAGTAAACATTAAAATTTAAATTCCATTCAGTATGATATCAATTACAGATTTAAGAATCAGTATCTACTTAAAGAAATTGCTCGAAGTGACCTCCATTTACTTCCTGACAGTGAAATATCCTATTTTTAAACTCTTCTCGTACTTTTGCAAATGTGTCTGCGGAAACAGCCTCACATTCTGCAACAATACGTTGTTTTAAAACGTCAATATTGTCAGGTTCAGTGGCGTAAACCTTCGATTTAAGGTACCCCCACAGAAAAAAAACCAAAGGTGTGAGGTCCGGTGATCGAGCTGCCCATTCCGTTGAACCTCGTCGTCCAATCCATCTACCACGATACTCCTCATCCAAATACTGTCTTACTGCACCGTAATAGTGTGGAGGAGCACCATCCTGTTGGAATGTTATTTCCAAATTGCCGAATTCATCTGGATTATCTTCCAAAATTTCAAGGATTAACGGTTCTATTGCTTTTTGCAACAGCTCCAGATAAACCTCACCAGTTAAATTAGTATAAAAAAAAAGCCCAACGATGTGGTTTCCCAGGATACCCGCCCAAACACTCACCTTCTGGGGAAATTGGGTATGTGTTTCACGAAACAGGTGAGGATTTGCGTCACTCCAATACCTCACATTCTGTGTATTTACATTTCCAATTAGATAGAAAGTACTTTCGTCACTGAAACAAATTGTTTTGACATAGTCTGGCTGTTGGTTAATTTAAGTTTCCATATTTTCACAAAATTCTAGTCTTAGGTCTGGGTCGTCGTCGGAGAGTTGATGAACCATTTTTAATTTGTATGGATGAAATTTGTTTTTTTTTCAACACCCTGTATACTGTACTGCGACTGACTTCACAGGTAGATGCAACGTGAGTTGTTGAAGAAGTAGGATTAACTATTACTTCTGCCAGTATATCAATTTTTGTTCTCATCAGAAATTTGTGGTCTGCCAGATCGTTTCGCATCATTAATAGTACCCGTTGTTTCAAACTTACAAAGAAGCTCCCTTAAAAAAGTCCTCGAAACGGGGCGATCGGGAAACCTCTCATTGAAAATGCGTTCTGCTGCATGAATATTTTGTCCAGTTTCACCAAGAATTAGGATCGCTGCTACTTTATCACCTAATGGACTTAAACGTTCGGCTCACAACAGTTCAACGAATTATTAGAATGTACAAAAATATTAAAAGTACCAAAAGCTGCTAAAACAGTTAAACGTTTGATCAACAATACACGAATTATTAAATGTACAAAAACTTGGACAATTAAAAAAACGTCGAATTGGGGAGACTAACAAAAACGTCAGCTTATTTGACAACCATCCAGAGGCGGAGCTTGAATTTGGAATTTTAGTATTAACTGATTTAATTCATCACAGCTTTGCGTTTTTCAAAAGCGAGTTGCCAAAACTGCGATAAACACAAACAAAATTAGTATCATTGAATAGGTTTTTTCGATACCTTTTAAAAGAGGTGTCGCTTGCCGTAGGGTTCCATTCAAAATTATTGGTCACAATGGCCTTGTGACGTCATCTATCATCACCAGTAAGAAAGTTCAAAACCTTTAATATTCAGTTTCCAAATTTCAGTTGTTCATGTATAATCGTTCCAAAAATAAGAGGGGGGGAGGGGACTTTTGAGAAGCACTGAATACTTAACAAGATCTTGTTAGAAAAGTTTTTTTAATTTAACAAAAAATTAAAAATTATTATTTTTTTTTTATCCATATGTTTTGCTATTGCTGATTTTGCATTAAACAGAGGCATTCATTAACATTCAAAAAATGTATTCAGAACATTTGTTTATGAATTGTCTATAAACAAATTTATTAGTTTAATATTGAAAAAAAATTGCCATTTTAATGTCTAGAGAATATAATAATTCCATAAAAACAAAATTTTTTTAAAAAAAAAATTCTCATTGTTTATAAAGTTTTTTCATATTTCCATCATTTAAATGATTAGTTAAGAATTTTTTTCTCTTTTAAAATCATAATCGGTATTTTTCAATAGAATAACAGAAAATTAAAGGAAAATTATAAAAAATTCAATTGTTTATTAAGGAAACAATTTATTATAAACAAAGTCCAAATCTCATTAAATTTGTTTTTCTGAAACTACTAAAACGTAAAAAACAACCATGAGAAACAGAGTTTCGATTTTTTTTTTTACATTTTTTATAATTTTTTTCAACTTAGGGTATGAATTTTTTTTCGACAATTTGTTGCATATGGTTGTTTTTGTAGTTCTCAGTAGTTTCAGAAAAAAAATATGATGAGATTTGGAATTTGTTTTTAACAAATTGTTAACTCAATACACAATTAAATTTTCAATATTTCTTTATTATTTTTTGTTATTCTATTGAGAAATGCCAATTATGATTTTCAAAGAACAAAAAACTCTTGATTGATTTGAATGATGGAAATATAAAAAACGATTATAAACAATAAGAATTTCTTTTGAAAAATATTGTTTTAAAAAAATTATTATATTCTCCAGTCAACAAAATGGTCAATTTTTTTTTAAATATCAAACTAATACATTTTTTATAAAAAATTCATAAACAAATGTTTTTTTTTTTTTTTTTTCGAATGTTCTTGAATGCCTTCATTTGATGCGAAAACAGCAACAGCAAAACATATAGATAAAAAAATTGACAATTTTTTTTAAATTTTTCATTTTTTGTTAATATTTTAAAGTTAATAAAAAAAAATATATAACTTTTTAAAATTTTACTGACCTTTTATATATATATTATATATATATTATATCCTTTTCTTCGAAAAACGATGTCCGAAAAATAAGGACTAAGTAACAAATGACCAACTCGTTCTTTCAAGTATAAAAAACATACCATAATTTGTTCAAATCTTCAAATTTATATTTAATACTATGAAAAAATATATTATGTGGTGTACTCTCTTCAAACGCGGGGCCCTATTTTGATCAATAAATTGAAATTATCAATAATAGAGACCACATATTTTTATTCAAAATTTCCTCCTCTTTAATAATATTTCATCCGATTTTCGCTGTCGCTCAGGGTTATTTTCCAAAAACCATTTCGATCGAGCGGTCTGAAAAAAAGTTTTCAAATATTTCTGAGAAGATTGGAAGTATCATAATTGGCCTATAACCGGATATTTTTTTACGATTGTCTTTTTTATGGATTGGAACAACATTGCCTACTTTTATCATAATCGGACATTGTTTCTCACTAAAAATAGTCCATTCAATAGATTGGGGGGGACATAATAAGTGACAGGCTGGTTTTGACAAAGACAGCCAATATTTCATCAAATCTATGATTTTGAATGTTTTTATACAGAATATAATAGTTTTGACATTTCCTCATTTGTAATGGAATAAAGTTTCAGTTTTTTTCAAATCAATATTGGATGGAAATTCCTCATTCTCCTGCTAATCAGAAAATCGAAAAGTCGAATGGTGGTATATCACGTAAGGCCAGGCCAATAATTATTTGATTTTCATAGCCCAATTCTGAAGCTGCTATGATTTCAGAAAGAAAAAAAGTGTAGCTTCGAATTATTGATAAGACAAAATAATATATATTCCAACCACAAACCCACTTTGGATTGAATTCAAATAAATAATTTTTTTATAATTTCCCCAGTGTTATATATAGTCTAGCCAACAAGTGCTTTTTTGGTCAACTTTTTTCAGCAGTTCGGAAAAATATGAACAAGGTGTCATTCGATTCGGAATAACAAGTAGATGGTTTTTGAGAAAAAGAAAGTTTCGCTCGCAAAAATTGCAAAAGTTATAAACAATTCAGTGACAAAAAAGTGGGTTTGGTTTTTTGCAAATATCTCAAAAAGTAATTGAGGTTTTCGAAATCCAAAAAAAAACAAAAAAAAAGGAAATTTTCTGAAAGAAAGATTCGACTCCTGGAACTGTAGGACCAATATTCATAATTTTCCCCAAGGGGTGAAAATACTGCCGAAAACAAGTACTCTGGCTTGCGCAAGCCACGCCCACTTCCGACACTTTAACAATAAAAATTATTTAGACATATTGAATATGAAAGTTAAGAAATGAAAAAATTCAGGCACTTACTGGACAGATGAATTAATAATGCAATGATTACAATGTTTTTCTGCTTGAACATTAACATTGCAAGTGTGATAATTGGTAAATTATGAATCTGAGATTTTTTTCCTTCCTTGGAGCTATTCTTGAAAGGCTTCAGTTAAGATTCCCGTTGAAAAAAATTAAAAAATATATATTTTTCAGTTTTTCATTAACAATTTACGGAGTTGCATAATTAAAAACTTTATTTATATTTTTTTTTTATATTTTTAATTTTTTTGATTATCGGAAGCTGCATGGAAATGTTTTTTTTTACATTTTTGTCCCCTATAGTTTATAAAATTGTTTTTAACAAATGCGTTGTTCATAAGATGAATCGAATTTGTTTTTGGAATCCCAATCTTTGATGCAAATCGTACCTTAAAAAAAATTATTGCTTGAAAACGTATTTGTTAATTGACAATTTTTTTCTACCACTTATAATTAATATTAAGGAACCACTTTTTTAAGATATTTTTCGTTTACAAGATGCTTGGGCTAATAAACTTTGAGAATTTTTTTTGTTAACATATTTTCATTTATAATAAAAAAAATGATAGAGTGAGACTTAAATCTGAAAGCTCAAATTGTTTATGAAAGAACGTTAAATGACAAGTTACCGAAGTGATGTTGTCATATTTGTAATAGTTCATAACAATTTTTTAAACAAAAGGAGATACAAATTTAAAAAAAACGATTTTTATGCAGATTCTGATGATGAAAAAACCAATCATTAAAAATATAAAAAAAACAATGTTTAATTGTTAATAAAAAACTGAGTAATAAAAATAAAATTCAACCGGGATCTATTCTGAATCCTCCCATGAATAGCTCCAAGGAAGGAAAAAAATCTTAGATTTATAGTTTAACAATTATCACACTTGCAATGTTCATTTCCTAATTTGCATATTTATATATCTAAAAAAAAAAATATTGTTAATGTGTTCGAAGTGGGCGTGGCTTGCGCAAGCCAGAGTACCCGTTTTCGGCCGTATTTTCACCCCTCTGGGAAAATTATAAACCGGTCCTACGGTTCCAGAAGTCGGGACTTTGTTTTAGGAAATTTACTATTCTTTTTGAGGTATTTTTTAGATTTCAAAAACCTCAATTAGTTTTTGGAGATATCTACAAAAAAACAAACTCCCTATTTTCAGTGAATTGTTTATAACTTTTGCAATTCCTGCGAGCGGAACTTTATGTTTCTAAAAAATTATCTTCATGCCATTCCGAATCGAATGACACCTTGTTCATATTTGTCCGAGACTGCTGAAAAAAGTTGAATAAAAAAGCACTTGTTGACTAGACTATTAGAATCAATGAAATTCCTGATTTATTGAAACCACCAAGAAAATTTCGGTTGGGTTTCCTTCGAACATTCTCTCTCATACCGAGAATTCGGATAATCCGTTTCAATTGGACACTTCCAGAATCGGTCCCATTTCTACGTTAGTGGGAATTCCAAACTCGAGAAGTTCATTGTTCTTTATCGAGGGTATGGACCGTGGAGCTTCGTTGATGTAAGAGGAATGTCAATATTTGGGAACTTGGATGAAGGGTCAAAGGGGGAAACTGTTTCACTTTTGATTGCTCGTGCCAAAGACCAATACCCAAAATCAGTTCTTCAACCCTTCGATCGAATGGATTGTATGCTTGAGGTCGGATCTATTTTTCAACTGTTTCATCAGGAAAACTAAGAACTAAAATGAATGAATGAAAATTGAGACAGTTATCTCGTGTGAATTAACTCCCAATAGATCAATATCAGAGTAGTGTATATCCGAATATTTTCCTGATTTTTTTAACCAATCAAAAGGCTGAAATTATATGAAGAGAACCAATCAGATCAGTTTTTTTAACCGTCGTAAAAAAGGAAGAGGTTCTCTAGTCGACGCCCATATAATTTTTTTAGGTGACCACGCATAACTTTTTACAGAGTAGTCAGATTATGTTGATTATTTTTTCAAAGGATAGGGTAAACCTCTAAGTTGGTCTTATCGGATCTAAAATCTACTCCTGAGGGTAGGAAAATGGGAGATGAAAGTTTTGGTTGACCCACTGAATTTTTACTTCTTAATCGATTCTATGACGCATAACTTTGTACTGGGTTATCCGATTAGGATGATTATTTTGTTGTTGTTTAGGGTATGCTTGGAAGTTGGTCCCATTTGAATTTGGAGAAGAATACACCCCTAAGGGTAGAGAAATAGGGGATGGTTTATTGATTGTACTGTGAACCGATTCTGTTGAAATTTGGCACAGATGTGTAGTTCTAATTACACTAAAACATAATGGATGCCCGGAAATAATATAATGATGCAGACGGAAGCTAGTCGGGGGATTTTCTCAACGGTTTACAGCACCTACATCGTGTCTGGGGTGATATGTAGGGTGAAAGCCGGATAGTTGCCTCGGATGGATACATGCCTCAGTTTCAAATGCTATATGTCAGACGAATTGACAGTGTTTCTTTTTGATCATAATTAAAAGCGTCCCCCGCGCAGGCCTCAGTGCCGCATAAGCCGTTGAAGTAGGCGCACGTGTTTTGTCCGTGTGAGAAAAAATCTTCCGCGGAGATACTTTGACGAGCGCCAGAATTATATTGGTGAGTAATCTCTGTTAAATATTTTCATAACTGATTGCGATTTCAGTCAAAAATATATTTCTTTGAGTGTTTAAATTGAACTGTTTATTATGTTTTATTGTTAAATATGTTTTATTTATTTCGTAAATAAAAAGGGTCCGTATCAAATCGGATAGTTGCCCTGCGGCAACTATCCGTAACTATACATTTTTATTCGCACCAATCCACAAAAAAAACTGAACCGGTACAATTCTGGTCAACTGATAGCAAGGGCGTGGATTCGAGCAATGACACCTGCCAATGCAATAAGTGGTTTTCGCGGCAGCGGAATCTATCCAGTCAATCCAAATGCTCTGTCTGATGCTGAATTTGCTATATCAGATATTGCATTGGGGGAGCTTACGCAGGAACAAGAGTCTGAAACTATAAAAGATCAATTACCAGGCGCTTCTCAAGAACTTGCGTTACGTGAACGGATACAGGAATCTGAATATGATCGAGGTAATGTACTAAGTCGACAGAACAAAGTGACTTTTCAAGGCGATCAAGTCCCAAGCTACTGTGATAAAAATAACCCAGAAACTATCATAAATGAAGCTGAGCAGAACAGTGTGAACCAGAGTTGCACGCCACCAAGGCCGTCGTCGAGTCTTTTGGCTCTTTCTCATGATTGTTTAGCCCTAGGAGATGGTGAGATTGAAAATTACATCTTAGATAATACTGAACTATCATTGCCATCGCTGATATCTTTGAATCAGTCACAGAACAAAGATCAACAAAAAGAAACACCATCGAAATTTTTACATCAATCATCTCCTATACCAAAAATTCCGCTGAGTATGTCTGAAAGGGCTAAACAATCAGCAGAAATTTTAAACTCGAATGAAAAAATAATCGAGAAGAAGAATAAAACTGAGAAAGTAAAGAAAACAAGCGTAATGAAACAAACGAAAGAAACAAAAAACAAACTAGTTGGTAGCAAAGAAAAGATTACGAAGAAAAAAGGGCGACTACAAAAAAATACAAAATCAAAACAATATAGAGATATTACTAGCAGTGGATCAGAATCAGATAGCACAGATTTTATTGAACTGACTGAAGGAAGGGCTCTAAGGAAAAGAAAAACTCGTATCTACAGTTCTAGCAGTGAAAATGAAGATAATGTTATAAGTTCAAAAATATCTAAAGGAAAAGCAACTGAAGGGCTACTAATCAAAGGCAAAAAAAACAAATTATCTATTGGAGACACTGAAAATATATTAAAAGTAAAAAATATTAATTCAAAAATAGAAAATACCAAGAAAGAAATTTCAGTTCATGATTATTGTGTAGAATGTTTTGAAAATTATAATTTAACTAAATCGATTGATTGATTGATGGATTGAATGTCAGATGTGTCGAATGTGGTTGCATGAAAATTGTTCAACACTCAAAAACCATTGCATGAGATGTGGCAAGTTGAAAAGCTTGACTTCTGGTGATAATCAATGCTAATGCCAAAGTTGATTACCATATTTTTAATATTTAAGATAAATACTAATACTTAATAAAAAAATTACATGTTCACTAAATGTTATAATTTTATAATTCTTCAATTAATACTTGATAAAAGATTGTATTTAACAATAAAAACTGATTATTTAAATTAATATAAGTTCATTTTTATTGGAAAAAAACAGACGGGCATCTATTCTCACATTGGGCAAGTATCCCCCCAATCATTTTTAACGTTAGGCTAGTATCCGCTATAGTTGGCAACTATCCTCTTTTTTAGAGGTCATATTAAACTGGATATACTTAAAATTTATAATATTTATAATTTTTTTAATCTTCTAACATTAATGAACTATGTTTGAGAATACACTTTGAATAAAAAATGTATTGGTACACATTTTTTAAAGGAGCTTTTTAAAAAGTGTGGCAACTATCCGGCTTTTACCTTACATATATAATTACATGTCCATCCTAACTGACTCACTGATTGACTGATATACGATCAACGCCCAGACCAAACCGCTGGCCTGAGAGCTAACATTTCGACAGCATATTTTTTGATATTCCATTCCAAGGCGTGAAAAAGGGGGTGAAAGTAGAAGTACAGTTGGTTTTGAAATAAGAGTCATGGAAATTAGTATTTGGGCTCTCCTTCACAAATAAAGATTAATGTGTTCCAGGTTTTTCGAAAATTCAACCCTTCAGTGGTCAAATTGGGGTTAAAAGTCTGTAAAATTAGTTTAGAAGTTTGGATAATAGGACATAGTATTTGGGGGTCTTTGTTATGGAAAAAAACGTGTTTGGGTGTTTTTGAAAATTAAACTCTCAAAGGGGTGAAATGGGGGTTGAATTGGGATTGGAAGTTTGTTTATGTTAGTTTTCAAGTTGGGATTATAAAAATTGGAAGTTGGAGTCTCTTTCACAAATAGAAGAAATGAGTATTTCAGTGTATTTAGAAATTCAACCTTAAAGGGGAAAGGGGGATATGGGGTTCCGTTAGTTTTCAAGTTGGGGTCATAAAAATTGGTATTTGAGGTTTTTGTAAAAAGCATATTACCAACGAATGGCTACGCGGCTTCCTGCGTAATTCCATGAGTGCGTAATTGCCTTACAACACGTATTACGTACTATACTTCACTTACGGCCATATACTCAAGTAGCACAGAGTCATGAAATTTACATAATGACTTCTTATACCGTCTTTAAGACCACGTATTTGTATGTTTTAAAACCAAAAAGGTAATGTGCGTTTTATAACCTTCAGGCCTTGCTATGACGTCGTGTAGTAGATATAACGAGAGTACAATAAATAATTCTCGAGATGAAGTTATACTGTGGTTTGTATGTAAATAAATTGTATGTGTCATTGAGTAGAACTTAAGAGCAGTTGCTGGTGGGGTTATTATGACAAGAACATATGTGGTCCTAATGAATAGATTTTTGAAACGTTTCTACGACTACATATTGTACCCATGTAGATAATGTAGTTTTATCAACTGATGAACTTTGGTCATAATCATTACATTATGTATCTAGGTTAGATTTTTGTTGGTTATGTTATTTTTGTTGGATAGGTATATTGTGTTATGTATTCAGTTCCGTATGAATGATTAAAATGCCAAAACAAAAATCCAATCTGCCTTACAAGAGAACTGGAGCGTATAGAAAAATATAAAGAGGAAGGATGAGTGCGCATACCCCAAAATTAATCAGTCTATCGGGACACTGCAAAAAAATGAAGTTCATCTAGTTCCTTCAATTGTTTTCACAACAACGAAAGACATAAATAATATGTATGTGCACTTCGAGTGATAAATAAAAAATATTTAAATATAACTGTTCAACATCAACATAACCTCTATTGTAAATATCAGTTATTTTTAGCGATTTCCATTAGGCGGAACTAGCGGAATGCTCATGCACTCAGTGTATATCTTTTTCTGTTTTGATAGCGTTACGACGTTAGTACAACAAAACTTGCTACTTGTGGTCACAGCGACTACATAAGAACTTTTTTATTTAAGATATTGCGATGTCTTCGAGACACTCGTATGATAGTACATACCGGAGTAATTACAACTTTTCGACACTAGAAGGACGGCATCCATGTTTTCCGATTGATTCATATCATCATTCTGGTAGCCATATTGGAACAGAAATATTAAAAATAAAAATTATGGGACTCTGGGTGTTATATCAATTTAAAAATCATTGGAGATGTGCTAATCAAGTATCTTTCGTAATATGGTCTACATATTTCAACGAATAATGAGAAAAATTTATGAAATATATTTTTTCTGAAATGAAAATAAATATTTATCTCTCTTCATTTTCGAGGCGCATAAATTTCAAGTGAGTAGAATTGGATTTTGATCGTAAAAATTGATTTGCTTGGTCACTAGAGTTTCAGAAAATTCTTAAAGACACATAAATGAAAATCATATCTCGATAACTATCACGGTCACAGAGTATCATGAACATGTAAAGGAAGGCTGACTTATATATTATATTGATATTATATGGAAACTTTCGATATGGTATACATATTGTAATACTATATTAGAAAGATTATGATCTTCATGCATAATGATATAATGACTACACTAAGACCATAGAACGACCCTTTTGTGACTGGCTAATATAAGTCTATATTGGCAAGTCATTACCACTACTCTATAACGTCGATGTGACGTCGCAGAAGTGTGCCTTTTTGTCGTATTGGCATACATAGCGACGTCTTAGCATATTACAAGACATAAGTCATGGACTTTTGCGAAAGGTCTAGTAGACGTCTGTACAACCGAATCATGACCTCTGTGTGCTACTCGGGTACAGTGTGCCAAAAAAGTCTGGACTACTTTCATTATTTTCATTATTATAAGGTATTGTAAATGATTCTTAAACACGTCGATTTTTAATTTTAGTTGTCGATTTTTGTTGTTCCTTTCATGTTTACAGATATATCAGAAAACTAGTTATGACAGGGTACTTCATTTTTTTTTTGAGTTTCCAATCCATGAATCTATTGTAACAATTTTCGTAGCGTTTGCGGGATTCAATTGGCGGTAAATCATTCGTTGCCATTTTTGCCATTGACATGACGTTAGGAAGAGTTAAATTCTCGTTCTCACTATCACTTGACCTATTGAAAATGTAGGTATTCTTTTTCAAACAGTCATTATTTCAAGCAGCCCCTCTCTACGGAAATAATCTCTTGAAAAAATCAGGAAAACATCAATAAATAACAACTACCCACTTAAACTCATGAACCAAGTAATCAAACAAAGAACCCAAAAATTCTACAACAAAAAACACCACCCACTAATATTACCGCCATGAATCACAAAACACCAAAAAAAAATCATATACACCTCTAAAAAGCCAAACCTCAACAATGAAAAAATCTATTGTCATATATAGGATATAAAAACATATGTAGGTATGACGTCACAACTTCATTTGCACTCAGTTTTGAAGAAATGAATTCAATCAATAGCAATCATTCCGAAAAAAACTGATGGACTACAAATTTTTTCTACCATTTAGTTTTCTATGAACTCGTTTGGAGAGAAGGCGAAGCTGCTAGCTGTATTCTACATTATTTCAGGAAATAACTTCTGAATGACGGAATGTTTGGCAAGACATGTTAAGGGGGAGGTCAATGCTGTGCTTAGAGTACTACCTACCAATACTACCGACCAATTCTACCAATCTTGACAAATGTCCAGTGTGGCTTTTCAAAAAAATTATCGAAGAATGTGGGCCAAATATAACAACAGAACGTTTGTTTCTAACTCCAAATACCTCTTGGCAAAACCAGGTTCTATCTGGTTCAAGAACATGCCAACAGTTTGAAATGGGTTGTCTCAATTTGCTGCTGCTGAAATAGGTCTGGATACCAAAAGAAGAAAATTAACTGCAAATTCGAAAGGATCGAGTGCCGTATCCAACTCATCAGAAAGTTAAATTGGGGAACAACAATTGACAAGATCAACAAGGCGTACTAATATATCTTCAATAAAACCCTACTTACAAATGGTTATTCGACATCATTTGAATCTGGACAAGAAAATGAGAAGTTCAATTTCAACTTCGGATCCTGATCCAACATCATTTCCTTCTACGAGTAACTTCAGAAAGCCACCCTTACAACAAGATCGACAAGAAAACAAACTACATAATTCATCACTTTTTATCAACTCAAACTGGTACGGTAAGTCATAGAGACATCACGGAGTCGGGATAAACCAAACAAATCCCAAAGCAAATGGAAATGGCTTCGACGTCGTAGTCTCTTTTACCGCGTTTATATTAGCTCGCTTTTGTGTCTGCTCGGTACAAATCCTGCAATCGAACTAACTTCTCGATGAGCTTGAGACTTGAAACTCCTGAAATAGCTCGCAACTGGATGATAAAATTTGTTGTTTTGTCTGTCTGTTCGTTCGTTTTCTTACGGAGTACAAAAAGTGAGGTTGGGATCACACAAACTCTCCTTAGAATGTGCACTGAATTCAAATGCCCTCTAAATATTCCTCCAATATAACAACGAAATCATAGTGGGAATAAATCATTTGTCTGTAATAATAATAACATTGATAATATTAAGAAGCAATCGATTCTAAAGTATTTTCCTGATGAGCTAGGAAAGTTCAAACATAGCTCAAAACTGAATGACAATGCAATACTAACTCTCTTTCTTGACTGTCTCTTCATTGTTTGTTTTCTGTATGTAATTGATTTGAAGACACGGTTCTATATCACATCGTTGGCGACCCTTCGCAGAACTATGAAACGACAAGCATAATTTTTTGCTACTAGGATAGCTGAGATATAGAAAATAATATGAAACTCGACCTTTCTATGGTGATCTGTCCTTTCGACTCTCTTCTCTAAACATTTATTCTTGAAGTGATTCATTATGGAATATTTTTCTAGGTGTTGGAGCCCAAACATTTTCCTCGATTTGATTGGTAAGTGCACTTAGATATTATTTATAATCATGTTGTGACTATTGATTTGATTTTGACCTTCTTGAATTCCAAATCTACTGGCTGGTTGGAGTCGGTCCAGAACCCTGTATATTTTGAAATAATGAATAATAACATTATTCTTCGTTGAGAGTGATAACTACGATTTTCATGTTCTATCATGTGGCATAATAATGAGAAAATTAAATTCATAAAAAGCTCAAAAATATGCATGTACACTACTTATTCCAAAGATAATGTTGAATTAGGAAATTCATGTGGTCTGTCTGTCAAAATAAAAAACTATATCCGATAGACAGGTGTCAGTTTCTATTCAGGGTTACCAATTGTGTCATGGTTATCAACTTGACCATATGTTGGATACAGGTTATATTTATTCAGAGTAATATCATTGTCTGAAATTCTTGTCTAAAGTCAATTAATGAGAGTGAATACCACTGAGATGGTTGATATAAGTTTTTTTATCAATATTGTTGCCTTGAAAGATATAGGATATTTCTAATAAAAACATTTATATAACCAGATTGTCAAATGGTGTGGTTTTTTTTTCTAAAGTAAAAGAATGCTATTTTCCAAATTGGTAAAGACCATTACAAAAAAAAACATTTTTTGGGTAATAGTTCTCTAAAATAAAATACTTACATACTATATACTATATACAATAGTACTAATAATTGATCAGCGTGAATAGAGAGATAACTGAAAACAGGTACACATAACGAATGTCTATTTTACTGGAACTAGTGTGCTGCGATCTATGATTCAGCAGAATAAGTACAAAAAAATACAGTTTTCAGGCGGAGCTGAAAACAGATCAGCCGGCAGATTCATTTTCTATGTGATCAGATTGTCAAATGGCGTGGATTTCATTTTCTGGTGAAGTAAAATAGTGCTTTTTTATAAATTGATGAAGACCATTACAAAAAAAAATAAACGTTTTTGGCTGATATTCCTATGAAATAATGTACTTATAATTGACCAACATGAACGGAGAGAGATAACTAAATACAGGTGAACGTAATATCATTTTTTTTACTAAATATTGTATGATCTTGCGGACTTATCAGAAATGAACAGGAATAGACCCATAACCGATAAAGGGCTTCTTCAGCTTTTGGAATAGAGGCTGTCAGACAAAGTTAATCAGTGATGAAGATTTGGACACTTTTCCAGAACCGTAATGCCAAGACATAACGTACTAACTCGTTATATAATTGGAAATAGTACCCTAATTGATAATATTCTTTAAGGAAAGAATATTCAAACAGGCTAGAGTCGAAACCAAAGGCTAAAGTAGACCCCACCGGAAAAGATGAAGTAGGATCGCTGAGTTATATGAATTGTGCAGGGAATTTGAACTTCCTGCATTTTTCGTGAAATACACAATACTCAATTTGGTCAATGCCAACTCATGTGGCAACACTGTAACTAACAGAGCTCCACGGAAGTCATTGTTGGTAGTATTTGATTCGTTTTCGTTGAAAGTTATATAGGTGGAGCCAAAAGTAATGGAATTGGCGTTTGGACCAGTTTGGAGCGCATTAAAACTTTTTTCACAGCTAGAAAGCGTAATGGTGTTCATATCAATGCATTTTTGAGAAGAAAAATTAAATAATTAAGTGGAATAGTTGCCAGTTATTGTGTTGCTGGAAAATAAAACAAGTATGAGGCTCCAGGATAGCTGAGGTGATTTTATCAAGTTTTGAAGCACCTGTGAAAGTTTCATCGGAATACCGGTTGTCCCCATTTACGCCACCTTTACCGTTTTCATTTTAAAGAAATACTTTATATACCTTTTTTATGAAAAATTTGAAAGGCACTATCAGTTTTTCAAAAAAATCATATTTTCTTCAAGATATTCAATAAACAATGTGAGTTTGCAACTTATTTTTTGAATAACTTGCAAACTTGCGGTTGATAACTTTCTATGTGTTGTTCCTAACATCATCACTAATGTACAGTAAAAAGTTACCGCAGTCCCCTAACTTTCTGAAGCTCAAATCTAATATTACTCCATTATACAGTGCATTCCATTTAAAACAAGCCACCCTGAATAACTTTTGGTACAATGATTTTCAGGAAAAATAAAAAAAACACATCAACAATAGTATACAGGGGGACACATTTTGACATATTCACATTTGATGTTACTTCCACTATCGCACCTCCAGAGCATGTCACATTTTTTTTTCAAATGGTTCACCCTATATTGTTTCGCATTATCAGATGCTCCATGATGAGCAGATTTCAACAAATTATAAAACATATGGTCTGACGCATATGGTTCGGGAGCTACAAATTATTTGGTTGAAAACGAGCCACCCTGAATAACTTTTGAAACAATGATTTGCAGTAAAAATAAAAAAACAGGTCAACAATTTATACGGAAGGCCACATTCTGACATATTTGTTCTAGAGACAAATGAAGCAATAAATCAGAAAAAGAGGTTTTTTATTTTAATTCTTGAATCAAAATCTGATGACTTGACAATGAGAAGAAAAAACAATTCTATTGTAAATGTTCAAGAACGTTTCCACCAACTCCCATACAATGGTACGAACGAGCTTCCATTGCCACCCTCACATGGTTGAGAATTTCGCGAGTTATTTCTCTGCAATGCCTAATGATATTCTCTCTCAAATCTTCTAATATTGTTGATTCAATCCCATTCACTTTGAACTTCAAATGACCCCATAGAAATAAATCTACAGGAGTGAGATCCGGAGACCTTGGTGGCCATTCTGTAGGACCTCTTCTGCCAATCCAGCGACCAGGAAAATGATCATCCAAAAATTGTCGCACTGGAGCTGCATAATGAGGAGGTGCACCATCCTGCTGAAAAACTATTTCTTGTTCGAATAAATTCATATCTTCCTCAATTGCCCTATTGATGAACGGTATTATTCGATTCTCCAACATATCCAAATATTTCTCACCAGTCAAATCACCATCTATAAAAAAAGGTCCTAAAGGTCACCTAGAATTTCTGCCCAAACATTCAGTTTTTGAGGTCGTTGGGTATGAACTTGACGGTATAAATGAGGATTCGTATCACTCCAATATCGACAATTTTTCCGAATCACCTCTCCATTTAAACTAAACGTACTTTCATCCGAAAAACAAATTTAATTCAAGAAATTCTGATGCAAGTTGATCGGTTCAGTGAGACTTTCACAAAACTCGATACGTCTATCGAAATCATCTTCGTTCAATTCATGAACTAGTCTAATCTTATATGGATGAAATTTGTACTTATGAAGGATCCTGAAAACATTTGTATGACTGATTCCTGATTCTCGAGATAACTTAGTAAGAGATTGCGTATTTTCCATTAGTCCAACGTGCCCTAAAACTGCAATAGAAATAGCTTCATCGTTGACAACTCCTGAACGGTTATGCTTTTTATTGCTAACAGATCCAGTTTCCATAAATTTGTTCAATTATTCCGAAACGTATTTGTGTCGTACATTTCTTCCTGGATGATTATCATTGAACATACGGGCAGCAGCTCTAGCACTATTTCCATTCTGGTAGTACAAACTCACTATTTCAATCCGTTCTCGAAGCGTATAAACCATTGCTTCTCAAGAATTCACAAAAACAGAAACACCAATTGTAACTTCACCTGGTAGGTATTCGTTATTGTGGAATGAGACAAATACAAAATGAAGAGAATATCGAATTCAAACTCAACTAGTCAAAATAAGACTCTTTTGAAGTATACTTCAAAAAAACACCTATGAAACCTAGGTAACAGATTATACAGAAGTTCATTCAGGGTGGCTCGTTTTCAACTCAAATAATTTGTAGCTCCCGAACCATATGCGTCAGACCATAATTTCAGACTTTGTTGAAATCTGCTCATCATGGAGCATCTGATAATGCGAAACAATATAGGGTGATCCATTTTAAAAAAAATGGTGACATGCTCTGGGGGTGCGATAGTGGAAGTATCATCAAATGTGAATATGTCAAAATATGTCCCCCTGTATACTATTGTTGACGTGTTTTTTTATTTTTCCTGAAAATCATTGTACCAAAAGTTATTCAGGGTGGCTCGTTTTAAATGGAATGCACTGTATAAGTGAGATGGCACATGAGTCGTATTCGCCGGCTCTAATATTAGCCCCCCCTTACTACTATCCCAAGGCGACGTCTTCGCTGTCGAAGAATTAGGAATAGCAGACCTTTAGCGCTGTGCATGAAAGATTTTATTTACTCGCGTCTGAGCGATTTCAGCACCGACGACGTCGGCGGATTCATCGACTTGACAAGCTTTCACGAGAGAAGAAATTTTTATTGAATTTTAAGTCGTTCATGCAAAATTGGTCGATGCTGCGAAACTAATCTCAGTCGCACCCATTCCGGGAGACATACAGGATTGAAATGACTGGATGCAGAATCAGCTTTCCGGATGGAAAATGGAGAGGGCGAATGGCGTTGTCGAGATCGTCTCGTGACTTTTATGTAAGTGGGAAGTATTTGGGTTACGAAGATGGAGACGATGGAATCAACACTCCTTCCAGTCGATAAGAGGATTTGGAGTCGTCATATTTTCGTACAAGCTCTGCAAGTACTGGGGTAAGGAAAGAGCCGGGGTACTGAATCTGTCAGAAGTGGCCTTCCGATTCTAAATGCCTAGATGAGAATAGACTAGTGCCAATTCGACTTTTTGGGGCCAAAATATGGAAAAATTATCAACAGGATCGCAGAAGCTGGAAACGGTGGTGAAAATGATTGAAAAACGAGGAAAGAAATGCAGGTCGAATCGAGTGGCGGGGTGGAAGGGGGTGACTTCAATAATAATAATATGCTTATTTCATAATTTTCCTAGATACAATATGATAGACATGGATAACAAGATGTGGACATATGAAGTAAACATAACATGGGAACAACCACTGGAGCTTGTGTGTGGCATTTATAATTAGTAACATTCAGAATACGCTATGTATATGCATACAGAGTGGGCCATTGAAAACGAAACAGCGGCTCTGTAGGTTGGCAGAACCGAATTATATAAAAACGCTAGGACACATCAACTACATTTTCGAGGGGGATATCGTTTGCGATGAAAGTCACCCGAAATACATTCCATCCCTCGGAGCTGTGACCGCCACCCCTACATTTTTGAATGGCAACATTTGAAAGGTATTTTCCGTCTTGATATCAAACAACAAAAATACATTAATTCTATCGATTCGTTTTCGAAATATAGGAACTTTAAGTTGGGAAATCACTATTTATTCGCTTAATCAATAAAAGTAACATCTAACAATGCAACTGTTCAAAGATAATTATCATTGTCGAAGAACTAAATGATCTAACTGTTTACCAACAAATAATATGCAATTCCGTTTCAAATTTCCATTTTATCCTCATTTACTTGATCGAAAAAATTCTAAGGTTCTTAAGAATCGATAAAAAGACGTTTTCTCGAATTCGACTCCAATGCGAGTACAACAAAAACATGTATGAGATAATTTTTTTTGCCAAATCGCAATTATGGACGTCTATCAGTGTCAAACTGATCTTTGATTGAACAACATTAAAGTGAATTACTTGACTGAAGCTGCTGAATATCTTTCCGCAATAATGGTGTATACGATCGCGGAAAGAGTTGAAATAATTAAAAAAAAAATAAGAATGGTGGGTGCGGTAACCGTACAGTTAATTTGTTCAATGAAACGCATCCAGATGAACTTTTGCTAGAAAATACGTTCTAGAATTAGTGCAAAAATTTCGTCAAACTGGACCAGTAGCCAACAAAAAACGAGACCCAGAACGTGATTTTCCGTTGAGAAATGAAGCTGTTAAAGTTGCACTTTTAGGACAAGTTCATGCAGACCCAATCCTGAAACATCATAAATTCGACCCCTACAAAATACATTTGGTACACCAATTAAATGAAGATAATTCTGATAGGCGACAGGAATTTTGTGAAATTATGACTACGAGAATAGATGCTGATGAGAATTTTCTTTTCAACATCTGGTTTTCTGACGAGTCTACATTCTTTTTGAATTCGACTGTGAATCGTCATAATTGTCGTTATTGGTCAGATGCCAATCCACATCTTTTCCACGGAGTCCATACTCAAACTCCCCAAAAACTCAATGTCTGGGCCGGTATTTTGGGGGACCGTTTGATTGGACCAGTATTTCCCGATGGTAACCTGACAGGAGAAACTTATTTGGAATTATTGAATGAATTTGTTTATCCACAATTAGTAGACATCATTGAAAATGACGATCGTTACCATGAAGACTACTTGATATTTCAACAAGACGGGGCACCTCCACATTATGCACAGCCTGTTAGGGCGTTTTTGGATAGAATGTTTCCTGGAAGTTGGATTGGAAGAAGAGGCTCTGTAGAGTGGCCAGCCAGATCTCCAGATTTAACCCCACTCGACTTCTTCCTGTGGGGTCACTTGAAAATCAAAATCTTCGCAACCTAACCAGAATATCTGGAAGATTTGCCAAGGAGAATTATTGAAGAATGCCGTCGAATAACGCCGGAAATGCTACGAAATGTGAGGTTTCGTTTTGAACAGAACTTGTACTATTGTATGGAAATGGGTGGTAGATAGTTTGAATATTCAGTCCATTGACAATAATAATTATTGCGACAGTTGCTTTATCAGATATTGTTTTTATTGATTGAGTGAATAAAAAATTATTTCCCAACTTCAAGTTCCTATATCTCGAAAACGAACCGATAGCATTGATTTATATTTGATGTTTGATATTAAGAAGGAAAATACCTTCCAAATGAGATATCACTTGCCATATGTTGCCGTTTGAAAATTTAGGGGTGGTGGTCACAGCTCCGAGGGATGGAATCTATTTCGGGTGAATTTCATCGCGAACGATGTCCCCCTCGAAAATGTAGTTGACGTGTCCGAGCGTTTTTATATAATTCGGTTCTGCCGACCTACAGAGCCGCTGTTTCCTTTTCAATGGCCCTTCTGTATATTCCTTGTGTGGTATGATGATACTTTTGCTTATTTTATTCATGTTATAGTTGAAAAAAATAGCAAATGTATGTACAATATATACATGATTACAAATAACTTAAAATTTAAAATAACGTAGCAAGGTGTAAAGTGCAATCACCCATTTTCAGCATGGAATGGCAGAGTTTCTTAGGTAAGCAACTAGACAACTAGAACTGATTAAAATTAACTTTAGAATTAAAATTAAAACCAAATTGATACAAGGATTCGAACTATTTACAGGTGTTTGGCTAAAATGGATACTAATATGTGTATGGAGACACATAGTGAGAGGATGTATAAATAATATAACGAAATCAGAATAAAGCGTAATAACATACTTGGATGGGTGATAGTTTCTAAAGCCTTTCGATATAATGGGTTGAGTGGTAGATGAGTAATCATAGTTGGGTAATAATTTGGTTTATACATATTACATTCTCATCTGGATGAGGGTTATTTAGTGGTTCCTTTAGACTTCTATTTGTCTATTTATTTCTGTTCGAGGTGTGTCTTTAATAATGGATAACATTTTCCTCTTGAATTTATTGAAGTTCAAGTCGCTCCTCAGTTTTTCAGGAAGAAGACTAAACAGTTTTTGTCCCAAAATACGTATAGTTTTTTTGGCCAACTGATTTATGAATTTGTGGTTTTGACGGGTAGCGTGTTCATTAGGATTAATTCATTTTTGTTTTTGTATATGACATTCATGAAGTACAGCTGTCGGAGATCTAATATCTCGGTTTCGGAATACAGGAGGTCGCTAGGGTAGTCATAACTTTTTTGTAGGTTGCTTCTCAGAAATCTTTTCTGAACGACTTCAAGGGTTGTAGGTGAGTTCTGGAAACTCCACCCCATCCAATTATTCCATAATTCAGATGGGACTCTACAAGACTTTTATATAATATAATTTTCTGTTCATAATTGAGTATATTTGTTATTCGTTTCCATTTATAAAGTATGCCACGTTGTTTTTTGTGTGGTGGTTCCATTTGAGGTGGCTATCTAGGAATATGCCAAGCTATTGAATTTTTGGTGAGGATTAGATAACAGCTGTATCAGATATGCTAATTATATATATATATATATATATATATATAATATATATATATATATATATATATATATATATATATATATATATATATAATTTAAGGAGTTTATTATTGTCTTTATACACTTTTGATTTTTTTTGTGAAACTACTATCGTTTTACAATACAACATATGAGTGAAATTACAAATCATTGTATTGCCACTACAAAATATAATACAATTCGAGTAATATACCAAGACATGTGAGGAAACCTAGTAAGATGAGTCGTAATTTGACAATATCCTAGTAAATTTACGGTGCAATATACTGAAACTACAAACCATTTTCAATCAAATTTTTTAACAGAATTACAACAACTGTATTGTAATATTACTAAATGAATTTCAGATAGATGTTTAGTAAAAATGCGACAAATGTGTTGTAATTTTTTGAAACTAAGTTGAATTAAATTTTGTAATGAATTGACAATGCAGCATATTGAATTTGAAAAACATTTTCAATAAAATTACAACATTTGTATTGTAATTTTACTAAACAAATTCCCGATAGATGTTTAGTAAATTTCAACAAATGTTTCGTAATTTTACTGAATGGAGTTGGAATAACTCGTGTAGTAAATTAACAAAACTGAATTTTATTATAACTATAGTGTTATGCGTTAAAACTTCCGTAATTTTTGTAAAATTACTATAGAATTTTTCAACAGTGTACAATGGTCATACTAATATAAAAAAACAGCCCCCTACAGGGTGTTATATAGTTGAATACTTTACAGTTGGTTGGCTTAAGGTCAAAATAATCACAACCACTATTGACCTGTTGTCGACTTTTCGACTAGCACTAGGTTATCTTCACGACAAAACAATAGGGATCACGAGTAAGAAGAAAAAATTATATACACAGAAAAAAAAGGAATATTCGAACGTAGTATTTTGATTCAATTGAAATAAAAATACTTGGTTTTAGTAATATCCATTATTGCTTCGAATGAAATAAATTGGTTTATTCCACTCAAATAATAGGTTTGTTTCAATCTTGGTCTTGAAAATTATATTAAGCCAAGCAATTATTTGATTGAATGTAGTATTTCGATTTATTTGAAATAAAGATACATGGTTTCAGTGATATTCATTTCACTCAATCATACTAATTTTGAATGCAATAAATTGATTTATTTCACTCAAATAATAGATTTGCTCCAATTCCGATATGGAAAATTATTCGAAGCAATGCAATTATTTGATCAAGTCAAGAGTTCATAATCTGGAACAAACAAGAATTCCAATTGCTTGATCTAGAAAAATATATTTGGTTGATCATCTCATCAGATTTGTTTGGAATGTAATATTAATATTTTTGCTGCCCGGCCTCTCTTGAGAAAGACAAAATTTTCGTTCTTGATATGTGCATGAAAAAATTAACATGCCCAATTATATTCATTTGAATTTTTTCACTCACCATCGTAGAAATTCAGTCAAAATTGAGTAATCTCGACTCATTTATAACTTTCATGGTATCGAAAAATATATTTTCAGATTTGATAATGTTATGTAATCGAATCATAATAACGAAAAAGTCGGAATAAGATCGTATTTACTACATTTCTATAACCCAACACTCATTCGATTTGAATTATTCAGTTTGCGGCGTTAGTGGTTATTCGTTATTCAGATTTCCCTCAGGTCTGAGATTGAGATGCTTGCTGGTCATCGAGTGTAGAGTTCACTTGCAGAATTCATCAGTTTTTGGAAAGTTCATTTCTCTGTACTGTGTGTGTATTACTAGCAGAAAATGAAAGAAGTTGAAAAATTTCTGAGGTAATGTAAGTTGATTCTCAATTTAATTTTTAGTCTCATGTTGTGTTGTTCAGATACCATTATTTGAATCTTGAACATATTCAATACATTGAATATCAGCAGAGTATAAATAAAATCCGTTGAACTTTTTTTTTCATAATGTGGGTGCCAATGAATAGAATTCTTTACAACGCTCTTATGAATATTCCAATTATATGTCTATTTCCAGAGTATTCCATTTGATAGTCGAGTAATTCATTCGATTGAATTTGAGTATTTTATTCGATTCAGTATTTCATTTGTTTTGACTCAATATTTCATTTGTTTTGACTTCGTATTTCATTTGTTTCGTCTCAGTATTTCATTTGTTTCGATGCAGAATTTCATTTGTTCTTATTGATAATTTCGTTTAATTCGGTCAATTATTTCCCATTTCAATAACATTTGTGTCGAATACTGTTCTTCGTTCTAAAAATTCTTGTTATTTCAAAACACTACCAATGTTGTCATGATTAAATTTCCACAAAAATTGTTAAAGAAAATCTAGAACCTCAGAAATCGGTTATCAAAATAGAAGTACAGCTTGGTATTTTATTTATATTTACCATTTTTCAACATATATAAATATCTGAAACATAATGCGGGGAACTCGAAATGTTAGAGATGAAATCAGTTGAATTTGAGCAGAGTTGCAAATCAAGGGACCAACAATATTTGATTTCAACATTTTGAAAATACCTCTTTACACATTGATTCAGATGCTAGAGTATGCAACGAATAAACAAACACAGGAACATTTTCTTTTACGTGTTGCGTTTTGAAGTGTTGTACTATCTATCTGTCAATATCTCAATTTACAATTTTTCTACGAATACACTACTTTCTTTGGAAGAGTCGCTCAAAAGTAGTTAAATCATTGATAATAATTTTTCGTCTCGAATATCTCAATCATCAGGTTGTGGCATGAAATAACTGCAATATGCAAAACTCAATAAATTTTTATATCACAAAGGAAGAAATTATAAATGAATCAATTTTGGATGACACACCAAGCAGAATAGGAAGAATAGAAGAGGAGGAACGCACTACTCTTCTAAAAAAAGATTCATCTTCAGTGTCACCAACCCCTTCTAGTTACAGAAGTGAAACTACGAAAGTCCTCGACACCAAAGAATAGTTTTTCTTTTGTACTTGATATAAACTGACTTGCAAAGTAGGTTTTTATTTGTCGTTTTATAAATATAATAAATGTTCCAAACAATTGATTTCTTATTCAACCCCTGCCCATATGGATGGTCCGTTATCAAAGAGGGTATAGTAAGTCTACAAATATTGGCAATATTCCGGTAACATAGTATCAGTTGAAATGACACTGGGAGTTCCTATACATCTTTCCCGAAGAGCGCCATTTTTCTAAATTATTTGTCTCTGAATTTACAAATAATTCCGTCAACTTCTATGGAATTCTTTCTTTGTACAATGTAATTGATTGTTATAAAAAAAATAACAAATACATTTGTTTGTCACCTGGAAAGCCATGGGTGAACAACATGACTTTTATCTATCAATTAATCATCAACTTTTGTGTTCCTTTCTAAATCACAAGAACGCTAGTCCACCCTTGCCTTCTCTGATGAGATAGAGTGGTTGACGTAATTCTTCATTACCAGCACTAGATTATGATGTTTATTGATCAAATTCGATAGAAATTGATGGAATAGGGAAGTTATCACAAAAAAATCGTTTTCATGGCGCACTATCCAAGGGTAAATAATTCGGAAGGAAGGGAAAAGAATGAATGAACTACTAGGGTTATTTTTACTCAATTCAAGAAAATATTCATTTCAAATATTTGGCTCATATTCTACAGTCAAGTATTTCATATTTCAAACCAGTTCTATCAATTCTTAATTCTCCTAATAATGTGTTTGGTTCGAATAGCAATATTCTTCAATCAATACTACATATTCTGAGATTAAATGAATAAAAAAAACAATATTATTTTCATGATTCCAACGGACATGTCTCTGAACCAAACAATATGTTTTCTCAATAAAAAAAATATTTGTTTCATTCGAGTAACTCACATTCTTCAAGTCAAATATTTCATAATATTGAACCAATTCTATCAATTCCTAATTCTCCTTGATTATTCATTTGTTTCAAAAAGCAATGTTCTTCATTCAAAACTATATATTCTGAGATCAAATGAATATTTAACCGTCACTTCATTGACCAAACAATATTTATTCTAAATTCAAGTGAATATTTGTTTGAGTTGAGTATTTGATATTCTTGAATATACAAAATGATTTATTTGGTTCCATTGCATTGTGAAAGTCTTTCGCAGATGAAATACATCATTCTTGCATAAAATAAATCAGAAGAATTGGTTGAGAGAAATATAACACTTGACTTGATCAAATGTTTTCTTGTATCAAATAAATATTGGTCTTGGAATCCAAATAAACCATCGTATCCGTTGAAATAATATGTTTATTCCGCCATATTGAAATAACAAATTTGTTTGACTGGAATATATTTTGTTTGATTCAATACTTTTCATCTCTCTGTATGAACACATTCGAATCAATAATATAGATAACAAAGGCAGGTGAAATTCCACGAAATTTGTCAACAAAGAATCACCCAAAACAGGATACTCACATTATCAATAGCTTTTTTGTCTGTAAAACAACGAAACTAAAAGGTGCATTTACATACACGTTGATTCCAGTGTATGTAAATGTCGTTTCCAGTTTTTGTTTTATACACACAAGGAATGTATTGTTCATGTGAGTATTATGTTGTTTTCTACAATTTTGTTTCATTTTGCGTGATTCATTGTGAACATTTGAATTTCTGGAAACTTCTCCTCCCTAATTGTTTGTATTATTTATTATAGTCTCACCTTGGACTTTTCATCTGAATTAATAATTTCAATGTTATTATATAAAATCATTTTTGTAATCGCAATCTCTTATCTTCAGAGATTCGGGATGCCTGAAAACAATTCAAAATATTTGTTTTCATATTTCTTCAGTCATACTTGTCCAACACCCTTTTGCTAACCATTCCACATACCTATCACGATTTTCCGCAAGTAGAAATCATTTGAATTTATAACCTCTTTTGCAAAGTCTGTCTGGCAGTACATCAACACTGTTCTTTTATGTATGATTCGTGATCTTCGAGAAAAGAATGCTTCCCTACAATCCCCTAAACCTCGGTCTAATGTTGAAGTATCATCTGATAGAACTTTCGATCCACGTTCGTATTTTCCTTGGCTAGAGAACATTCATCAATGTTTTTGTGCCATCTTTTTGTTACTCGGCTTGCATGAAATTTATCCAGTGTTTGCACTCGAGTAAGAAAATAGGAAATTTCCAGGCTAGACGAACTTTTATCTATAATTTATGGAGGTATTTTTCTGGATGGATATATATTTCAACGTTCATTGGGACTGGTTTTATCGATTGATGAGAAAGATCTGGGAAAAGTTTCCGGGATTGGTGGGATACGAAAGCGTCTATCGAAATCACACTTTGTGACATTCCCAAAGTGAGAGGGTGAAATGACCTTGGTCCAAAGGTAACAAACAATAATCTGACAAGGAGACCTCATTCCCCATAAGGCAATGGTGGAACCGATAGAAAGAGATGGAAAGACATATTGTGACGTCCTGTGACGTAAGCGTGCTCGTCATAGCCCAAAGAGAGTAAACTGAATAGGAGGCACTAATAAGCTCTAGCCAATCAGAATCTTGTAGCATTAACGTCATAGTGACGTACTTGGACATGAGTACAGGTGGCCCACGTAACATACAGAGTGGTCCATTATACATTCAAGAGCCTGTAACTCTCAGATACCAGAGTGCGGAATACGCTAGTCCGCCAGTGTCCAGAGAGAATGGTGGCCATGACATTACCATATACGTCACTATGACTCACAAATGATCTTTCATCTCATTCTATCAGTGTCACCATTGTCTTATGGGGAATAGACTCTCCTATAACGTTTACTCTCTTTGGTCATAGCCGTCTTCCACATTCATCAGTGGCGGAGTCTCATGCCCTTAGACGTCACTATGAGCTGAATTACTCTGATTGGCTAGAGCTGTCATTGTTCATTGGTCCACTGAACTCATTGACATAAACACATGTGTCACTTTTCAATTGTCACAAAATTGCGGGAAAATTTCGAAAAGGTCAGTTGTATCAATCATGCCATATGTATTTATATTTCAATTTATTGATGTCAAGTCATGAACTTTTGAGTGTTTTCACTACCATTACAAGCAGCATCACTGTTGCTTCTGTGGTTTCCCAATGTTTATTTATATTATTTACAGAGTTTTCTTTTTCATTGCTGCAAAATCCAATATTCAGTAATTTCATAATATTATAAGAAAATTGAATATACATTGATTCAATTAGATCTTGGTAATCACCCACTACTATAGAGGAGAATATCGTGCATATATCTTATCGGGATTTATTTCAAGTAATAGTTGAAACAATTATGAATAATTGAGCAGTGAAAAAATAACGCGGGTATTTATTGATTGGGGAACTATCCTATCGCAATAATATTATAACGTAAATAAACTTAACTTGGTTTTACTAATGTATTTCACACTTAAATTTACAACTAATTCATATTACTAACTACGCCACTGTATCGCTCGACGTTATCGGCTGCTCAGTCTGAGACTCCCTCTTGAGGATTGCCTATTTATCTCCGTTACAGAACTCTCGATGTTTCCAATTCTGGCGGTTGGCGAACAGCATGTTCCAGTTATTTCCAATATTGACCGTTGTTTTCCGCGGCAGCGCGATTGGATTGTTCTCGAATATCTCCGGGGATGACATCATCGTTGTCGATGGCAACGCGTGAGGCGACAGGTCCGGCCTAGGTTCGTTACAATATTATAACCAAGGTGAACTTTGTCTGCGTCTATTTTCGATGCGATACCTTGGAGTATGAAAATTATATTTTAGCCACAAAAATATTAAAAATAAAAACTTAATAATAAATAATCGAAACGACGAAAAAAGAAACTGGAATGCAAAAAATAGAATCAACCTTTTTAGTCTTATTGAATAAGCTCCTGAACTAATGTAAGTAACTAATTTTGAGTCGGCGCCAAATTGATTACGTAAAGCGTAAAATGATGGCAGCGGGGTGCGCTGCGGCGGCGCCTCCCTCCGCCAGAAATTGCAGAGCGTTCTCGATGTCAATATGAGTGGGACAGCTACCCGAATGGGCACACACGTGAGGGCACACGTCGTTGCGAGTAGTCGTGCGGAAAGCGCAACTTTAGAATGTTATTTTCTATTGCTGGAGATTTCACGTTGCATTTTTATGTTATTCTGTTTTGATAATTTTTTCAAAGTAACTTGATAATCTTGATTGTTTCTTTGGCGCCGACTCAAAATTAGTTACTAACATTAGTTTAGGAGTTTAGTTATGAGGACTGAGAGGGTTCATTTTATTTTTTGCTTTCCAGTTTCTTTTTTCGTCGGTTTCATTTTTTGTTTATTTTTTGACCGACGAAACCAAAAAAGAGGAGGTTCTCTAGTCGACGCGTATATTTTTTTTTACGTATGATCATATTTCAATTTGGAATGAAAAAATCCACCCTTATGGATAGAAAATAGGGGATGATTGATTTTTCACTTGTGAACATTGGCACAAATATGTCGTTGATATTGACAGATCCTCCCACATCCGTCACAATAATTACATTCTATAAAAGGATAGAATTATATACAAAATGATGAAATCAACTAACCAGAACTTTCAAAAATTATTTATATTCATAATATATATTTTTCGTCTTGAAATAACTCAAAGAATCACCCGTTCAAGTTTGGCTTCGTACTTCTGTATATTGATTTGTTGAAAATATAAACAGGATGTTCATAAAGTCAGATGTGGAATCATCTGCAACTGAAAGATAAACTTCAGTCACTATCTTCCATCGTCAAGATAACCTCTTGTGGGGTATTCATGTTGAAAAGGAAAACATTCTCAATTGAATATTGATAGAAAGATTTTTCTGTGAATTGAAAAATCCACGATTAAAATGAAGTTATTATTTGTGAATGTCTAACAGAAAACAACTACTTTCCCGGCTGAAGCCACGCTGGACATTGAACCACATCTTTCTATCAATATTCAATTGAGAATGTTTCCCTTCTCAACATAGATAATCATATTATTCAACAGTTGATAGTTAAAAGTAAGCTAGGTAAGTAATTATTTTGGAAGTAATTATAAATCAAGTAGGTAGTAATTAGTGGATTTTAGCCACAAAAAATTTGAAAATAAAAACTTTTTAACAAAAAATCAAACCGACGAAAAAATCGGCTGAAAAGAAAAAATAAAATTAACCTTTTTAGACTTAATGATAATTGAGCTCCTAAACTAATGTAAGTTACTAATTTTGATTCGGCGCTAAACAAACTAGCAATTGAATTAGGTGAAGCGCAGAATGATGGCAGCGACATGCACAGCAGCGTTTCGATTACTTCTTTAAAGTAATGTAATGATCTTCGATAATTGTTTGTTTGGCGCCGACTCAAAATTAGTTATTCACATTAGTTTAGAAGCTCAATTATCATTAGGACTAAGCAGGTTTATTTTATTTTCTGCTTTCCAGCCGATTTTTTTCGTCGGTTTAATTTTTTGTTAATAATTTTTTTTATTTTATTGTGGCTAATATCTACTTATTGCTACTTACTCAATTTGGATTACTTTCAATATACTAACTCAACCACCTCACTTCAATTATTAACTGTTATATACTATAACTATCTGGTACTAGCAAATTCGTCCGCGTTGAACTTTGTATTTTTTTGTGACAACTATCACGATTTCCCCCACCTATTTGGTGACGGAATTTTAAAAAATACTGAAACACGTTTTCATCAATTTCTTTATTTGTAACAAAGACCTCAAATACCAATTATTATGCCCCTCACTCCAAAACTAACAGAACCCTGACACAAACTTTCAACCCCCTTTCACCACCTGGGGGGTTGAATGTATAAAATTGCTGGAACATGTATTTCTTTATCCCTTTACAAAGTCCTCAAATACCGAATTTTATGACCCCAATTAAAAAAGGAACCAAATTTCCCCCTTTCCCCTTTAAACGCCGGAATTTCTTCCTTTTCTATTTTAACAAATACTTCCAATATCGATTTTATTGACTCCAACTTGAAAACTAACGGATTTCCTATACAAACTTCCAATACCAATTCAACCCCCATTTCACTCCTTTAGGTGTTCAATTTCCAAAAATACCGAGACACCTATTTTTAGAAGCTTTTCACAAGCTTTTATATTCAACTTGCTTCGTTTGTATGTTATTTGTTCTGTCATTCGTTCTGTCATTCGTTCTGTCAACCGTTGTCATTCGTTCTGTCATTCGTTCTGTCATTCGTTATGTCATTCTTTCCGGTTCAAAATTTGTAATCCATTTTTGGAGCACTTGCCGACATCCGATCGAGCTGAAATTTGTCAGGTGTTCACAATTCCGTTGACAATGCATTATGCATTCATTAGAGAACAGGAAAAAGTGGATTATGGTGCGTTTCTATTAAAAATTGGTAAGTGAGGGTTCTCGGGGACAGAGATTGTGAATTTTTTGTCAATATTAAAAAATTTGAGATGGCATACAAGTTTTGTGATTATGGTCCGATTCCATTCAAAATTGGTATAGGGGGTTTTGGAGTCGGAGATTGTGAATTTTTCATCAAAATTCACAAATTCAAAATGGCGGACTAGTTTTATAATTATGGCCCGATTCGATTCAAAATTGGTATGTCGGGATTTTGGGATTGGAGATTATGAATTTAGTCGAAGAATATTGATTTTTAGTTCAAATTCATAAATTGAAGATGGCCTCATAATAACGATGCTTCAACAAAACTTAAGTAGGTACTAAAAAGCACAAAATAAAATAATAAAAAAAAAATTAAGACAAGATTTTATTCAAATGCACTAGAAAGTCAAAAATAATTGCTTTGGATGTGTGACGTAGGTTATTCCGTGAGTTATAGATTCAATAGCTTGTCGCTTTTGTATTTGAACTGGAAACATTGCGCGACAAGGTTTTGAATCTATAATATTCTGTGGAAGTTTCAGCTCTTAGGTCCAGCGGTTTGATCTGGGTGTTGATCGTATATCAGTCAATCAGTGAGTCAGTTAGTCAGGACATTGAATTGAATATATACATATTACCCCAAACACGAAGTAGCTGCTGTGATAGTGGAACTCAATGTTAATGATTTTTATTAGCAATCCATTTCTCTCGATAATTTTTTTTTCACATCAAAATATATGTTTAAAAATGAATGCATGTGTGGTAATGGAAGGTCAAAGCAGCGTCGTGTATTGAACAACCCATCAATAACATGTAAGTGTGGGAGTTGACCTCATCTCAGTTTATCTTCTGGGTGCAATTTTTCGGGAAAACTTGTTTAACCTGCTCAGGATATTTCCATAACAAGTCACAACACAGGCAAATTATAGATGGTTTTCAATTTTGAATTCCCTAATTGATATTTATTGAGGACACCCAGCATTTTTTTCCGAAAGTGAAAAAGTAATGGGGGATAATTAGTATTTTCGTATATTTTTGGATGGATAATGATTCCTTGCATTTTTCTCTCTTTGAACTTCGGTAAAGTTGATGGAATTATGATACTAATACCAATTTTCTGGCAATCAGATTCAGAAAAATATTATATCTAGTTTTAAAAGAATCAATAATAACAATCAGATCTCCGTTGTGATAGCAACTCTGTAGTGTTATATTATATTCAATCTCCTTCTGTGCGAATCACAATATAAGTGTTATTTAGTTCAGGATTTTTCTATATTGGTTCATTTTCTATGATTGGAGTTAGTTTCCTTATATATGTCTTTTACAGTTCCAATTGCACTCCATCAGTTTAAAAATAAAAAAACTCCGTACAATTTCCGCCTCACTTGCCATTAGTTATCACGTGCAGTTCATACGCGTAGACAAATCATTCCCCAACCAGATTTCCTGATTCAATTGTAACATTCTAGAATTTTCGGTCCACTCAACTGGAGTTGAAGAGCGATGATGCGATGATTTCTTTTTTCCAACTGTATCTCTAATTCCATTTTCCGCTCTGAAGGGAAACGAAATAAATTTGAAGTAACCATCCCGGAAAATTTATTTTTCCTAACCCGAGACAGATATGCAACAATAAATTACTGACCCTTTCACGTAGGATGCTCTGGGATAATTTGTTACTTCCGACAGGTTTTTTCAAGTTGGGACGTTTAATTTTGATACATTTCCACGGGACAAATTGGGTAGGAACAAGGATACTGAAAAATGCTCTCGAAACAGTTTGCGGTTATATCCATCTGATCAATGACGAATGAATGAATTCATTGACGGAAGTAAGTAACATCAAGAGTTGGAGGTTATTGGTGATGAAGGGTATTATTGATGGAAGTAAAATCGAAAATATTCGTATAATCATAGTAGAAAGATAAATTTGTTTATTATGATTGTATACAATTCGTCTGAGGGATGAAAAACGAAGAGAGTAATTGTTCACAAGTATAAGATGACATACACTATACATTAATAATAATAATAATAATATAACTTTATTCATGATAAATAAATACAGCTAAAAGCTACATGTTAGGAGTGAATGAAGTACTAAGGGATAAGTGCAAGCACTTGTTTCCCATAAAAAAGATAAATGAAAAAATACAGATAAATATATAAAAAATACACATAAATATATAAAAAATACAGATAAATATAGTACAGATGAATATAAACTACTACTTTATTCTCCACCGGTGGTGGACGTGTTTATTAGAGCTGTGTGCAATTTAATTGTTTCGGTGGTGTTTCTGATTGATTTCTTGTCGACATTTATTCCTTTCAACATGCCGTTAACTCGTGATCAATTGTGTGAACTAAAAAGTGCGGCAGATGTTATTATAAAACAATTATTCAAGGACGAAACATTCCTCAAAACAATAACGGATAGTGTCTCTAACGGAATCATGAAAAACTTGAAACAACAACTTTCTTCATTCGAGAAAAAAGTGGAAACATTAGAAGCAGACCGAGGCAAATAAAAAGGTTGTAAAAAACCTGAACGATAAGATCGACCTCCTGAATGCTAAAACAAGTGATTGTACAGGGTTGTCCTATAATCCCTTACAAATAATATCCGAAATCACAGAAATCAAACAACGTGAAAACAATTTATTGGTGTTTGGAATTCTAGAAAGTGCATTGGATTCTGATGCGGTCAAGGACGTGATCAGAACAGTTGTTCCTGATTTTGAGATGACAGGATCTAAGACTTATCGCTTAGGTGAACCCTCTCCAGGAAAAAATCGTCCAATAAAGATTATTATGCCTAACAATAATCACCATTCCCTGCTAATCAAAAACAATAGAAAAATACAGGCTGTTGATCAGTTTAAGGATATCTACATCAAACCTGACCAAACAGTTTTGCAAAGAGAGCATCTCCTAAGATTGCGACAAGAACGGAAAAACCGGCAAGATTTGGGGGAACAAGACTTGATTATCAGATATAAAAACGGCATTCCTGTCATTGCTAAAAAAAACTAGTTTGCACATCCAACGGATCTTCCCAAGTTGCCAATAATCTCTCAATTTCATATCAAAACTGTAGAGGCCTGAACTCGAAAACCCATCTGTTCTATAAAAATATACTTGATACTGAACATAATGTTATAATAGTAACTGAAACCTGGCTTAAGGAAGGAGTGAACAATGAGGAGCTTTTTCCAGAAAATTTCCTAGCTTATCGTGAGGACCGGAAAACTCGCGGTGGTGGTGTGATGATTGCTGTCAACAATATTATTTTTCAGTCAGAGGCCTGCGATTTTGTATGTCCAGTTGATAAAATTGACTTTCTTTGTGTTAGAGTCTCTACAAATAACTCAAAACCTCTTTTAATATGTACAGCTTATATTCCACCAAATACAACATATGATGACTATGACGAATTCTTTGGATTCCTTGAAGATTCTGCTGAACTGAATAAGGCAATTATCATTGGAGACTTCAACATCAGTGAATTACATGACTATTATGATATTGGAAGCCTAACGAACCTAACCTGTCGCTTTATCAACTTTTTGGGTTTTTGCGATTCAGCACAACGCAATTATGTGAGAAACAACAATAACAGGTTACTGGATTTGGTTATCTGTCCAGCTGAAACTAGGTGTGTAGTGCAACATAATGATGACCCAATAGTTCCTATTGATCTCCATCATCCAGGACTCACAGTGCAACTATCTATTAGTACTGGTAATGTAAAAAAATTTGTTTCGTCTGTTAAAAGGTTTGATTTGAAAAGAATTGACGAAGCTAAGTTCTCTCATCTACTCAGTGAACTGAACTGGTCTCAAGCTTTACTTCACCTTGATAGTGTTGATTCTATGTGCACAATACTTAATGACTCTTTGCACAACATTATGTCCAAATGTGCTCCTCTGCTCAAATGTAGATCACGTAGGTTCCCTGCGTGGTTTGGCAAATGTACTATAAATAAAATCAAATCAAAAAATCATTATCTGAAAATGTACAAAAAAACCAAATACCTTTCTTATTTACAGCGAGTCAAAAACGTAGAAATGTAAAAAAAAAAACCCAGGAGAAATGATTCATAACAATAACATACTTTCTTCACCTCTCTCAATAGTCAACGGTTTTGCAGCGAACTTTAGTAGTGTGTATAGCCAAGATGATGGTAATAACGTAGACTTAAGCGACAACCTATCTGATCTGACAATGATGCCAAGTCACCATTTCTTGAACCTTTCAACCAGCACCAAGGAACAAATCAATAATGCCGCAAAAAAACTCAGAAATAAACTCACTTGTGGTCCCGATGGGATCCCTGTTAAAATAGTCAAAAATCACATTAACCTTCTGGCTGATACTCTATATATCATTCTCAATCTTGCCTTACAAAAAAACTATTATCCAAAGATTTGGAAATTGTCCAGAGTATGTCCTGTATTTAAATCCGGCAATATTACTCATGTTGAAAATTATAGACCAATAGTCATTATATCAGTTTTCTCAAAAATATTCGAGATTATACTATCTGAACTTATATACAATCATGTCAGTTCTTCTCTGTCTAACTTTCAGCATGGGTTTGTCAAAGCTAGAAACACTGCATCTAACCTCTGTATTTTTTCACAATTCGTTTCTGATTCACTTGACCAGAGGAACCAGGTGGATGTTATCTTTACTGACTTCAGTAAAGCTTTTGATCGCGTGTCTCACCCTCAACTACTCAAGAAGTTGCTAAGCTTTGGTATATCTACTAATATTCAGTTGCTGCTCAATTCATACCTAACAGAACGGAAACTCTTTGTTCAGTGTGATGGAATAAAATCCTCCTGCTTTACAGCCTCATCCGGTGTTCCTCAGGGGTCAAATCTTGGTCCCTTATTATTCCTGATATTCATCAATGATATCACTGATCATATTCATTCTAACAAGCTATTATTTGCTGATGATATGAAGATTTATAGAGAAATAAAGGACGAAACGGATTACATTGTACTTCAGGAAGATTTGAATTCTCTGAGTAACTAGTGCATTCAGAATAAACTCCACTTGAATACCAAAAAATGTAAAGTTATGACTTTCACTCGAAAACTAGTTCCACTCACATTTAATTATGAACTTGATGGTAAAACTCTATTGCGTATCACTGAATCAAAGGACTTAGGAGTTATTTTTGATCAAAAACTGACTTTCTCAAATCATATTGAACATATCATTTCTAAATCGATAAAAAATTTAGGTTTTCTTATACGCAACTGTAAAGATTTCAAGTCGTTTGATTCATTGAAAAACATCTACTTATCTATGGTCAGAAGCAAACTTGAGTACTGCAGTGTTGTTTGGAATCCTTCCCATTCTAAATACATTATGGCTATTGAGAACGTTCAGAAGAAATTCTTGAAATATGCTTATTATAAAAAACATGGTATTTATCCCGCTAGAGGCTATAATTATGACCTCTTGCTACAGGAGTTTAATTTGATATCACTAAGAAAATATCGCGAAATGAGAGACATGTGCTTTATTTACAAATTAATACACAATCAAATAGATTGTCCAACTTTATTGTCACAAATGATGTTCAATGTACCTCGTTTCTCATCTCGCTCATGTAACACATTTTACTTACCCGTACCTATCACTGTGCATAACTTCAACTCACCTTCATCAACAATGTCTAGGAGCGTTAACAATTCACCCAATGTAGATATTTTCTTTTTGTCATTTGCACAATTCAAGCGTGATATTCTCAGCATACTTCCTAATTGATAATTATACATTACGCTCTCAGTCACTTAGTATTAATTATGCTTAGTATAAGACTACTCTTATCACCTATTAATAATTTTGTACACCTATTAATGGGCTCTTGGGCCTGTTGGATGTATTTTTGGAAATAAATAAATAAATAAATAAACAAAACAGTTAAGATACATAAATTCTACTGAAAAAAAGAATGAATGATGAGATCCAGTTAAAATACTAAAATATAAAATACATGATATATAATAAAATACAGTAATAAAAATACAATAACACACAATAAAACACAAATAATACATTTGAATCGAAATTGAAATGCAGTGAACTCCAGCATTCTTGAATGGAGTGAAACTAATTATACAATGAAAGCAGTTGATGTCTATTTCTGAATATAAAAGAAATATTTCTTGAACATTTCTATACCCATAACAATGGGTCCATTATGGGTTGATACGGAACTTGCCATTAAATTCAAATGAGAAAATGATATTAAACATAAAAAAACACTGATGAAACGTATATTCGAAAAAAAAAAAAATACTCATCATACGTCGTATATATGAAGGATAAAAAGTGTAGAAAATTTAAATATCACGAGAATGAAAAAGCGCTAGCATTGGCCGTGGAGTCATACCTCATGAATACGTTGGCGCCTGGACTCGACACATGCAGTCATTGATAGTGGAAGGATTGTGTTTTGAAAGAACTGGTTTGTGGACGAAGTGATAATAAAGAATTACTGAAGGAGGGTTCTTCAAAAGACAATCTACCACATGTAGATATGTTTATGTTGCCACGTTTATAAAAAATGCGGATATCACTTGGTGAAGTTGAAAGAAATAATTGATTTGGTAGGTCAATATCTTTATACACTAGATGTCTAACAGGAGAAAGACAAGTAATTTTATTACATTGGTCATTTCTTCTAAATTTGGGAAAATTTAAAAACCCATATTTTTATATACAAAGCTTGATCTAGGCGTAAACGTACTTTTTTTATACAGGGTTCCACAAAATTTTCAGCAGAGTAAATGTTTCATTTGTGATATATAAATACTCATTCAAGTATATTTGTATTACAAGCTTCCAATTAACTTGCTTCTTTCGTATGTTTTTCCTGTTCAAACTTGTGAGGGAAATTTGACCTACTTCTAGTCGTCCAATTGACGTGAAATTTGGCAGGACAATGTATTATTGAGTTTTTGTTAGAGTAAAAGACGAAATGACGGCTCCAAAATGGCGGACGAATTCTCTTATGTTTCGATTATATTCAAAATTTTTATGTGGAGATTTTTAGGGTCGGAGATTATGAATTTTCGTGTACAAATTTACGAATTCAAGATGGCGGACGGGTTTTGTGATCAAGGGCCGATTCTATCGGGGACCAATTCAGTGGGCCATCAATTATATCTATTGGTGTACCACAGGGAACAGTTTTGGGCCCAATTCTGTTCCTTGTATACATTAACGCTATATCCCAAATTCAAAATTTCAATAGCCATGTCATTTGTTACGCTGAGGACACAGCTCTAATATTCAGAGATGATAGTTGGCATAATATCTTCAATCGAGCTGGGGAAGACCTACAGGAATTGAAAACCTGGTTCAACAATAACCTACTGAGTCTTAATATAAAAAAGACAAAATTTATGTGCTTTTCATTAAACTCTGATGACCAACCCCCTATGAACAAACTCAGAATACACATGCCCACCTGCACTAAGAATATGACATGCAACTGCCCAAAAATAGAAAAAACGACATCCATAAAATATCTGGGCGTAGTTATTGACCAACATCTGAGGTGGGAAGAACACATTTCCCAAGTTATAAAAAGGATGAGACTTCTCATGTTCAAATTCTACACCCTCTCTCGTAAAAATATGTTAATTTCATATAATTCCTAGGCAGAATCTATACTCAGATATTGTATTGTTGTGTGGGGAGGAGCATCCAATAATGCTATCAATTGCTTACAAACAACTCAAAATTCATTAATGAAAATAACATTTAAAAGAGCTAGACGTTTCCCAACGGAGCAACTATATAGGGAAACCAAAATATTTAACATTAGATACAGCTAGCTACCAATGTTTGATATGGATGTTTTCGAATATTCAGAAATTTAGTTTTATCGCTCACAAAACCACAAGATCAGTCGAAAACTTGCATATCAAAACTCCGCTTTTCAAAAGAAGTCATACACAAAGATTTGTTTTCTTCTTCGGACCTAAACTGTAAAACCTCCTTCCAACACACCTGAAAAAATAAAAAAAAAATAAGTAAATTTAAACCGACCCTCAAGCAACACATACTAGAGAACCCGATAACATTCAAAATATTTTAAAATACTAAAGATTCGAAGACTCTTCTCAAAATCCTGCATCGCCGATCGCTATCCCTTCCCCTGCATTATCATTATCATTATGATTGTCATTTTTAGTACCATCATTATTGTTTTCATATATTCTTATTAATTTTTGTTTTATAAATTTGTATTATTCTTTGTTTTTATTTACATTTTTCATTCTCATCTTCATTCTCTACCACTGCTGTTATATGCATATAAAATGTTATTACAGAAGTTGAATACTTCTTCAAGTGGAGCCAAAAAAGCACAAAACAGGCGACATACGCCCAGGTGTATTTTACTCCACTCTGGTAGAAGCAAGATTAATGTTGTATAAAGATTATTGTATTTTACTTTCAATTTTTTTTTTCAATTCTCCTTCTTTATGATATTTTGTTTTTGTATAGCTAACATGACGAATAATTATATTACATTGAAATGGCTCTTATCAGCCAATGAAACTGTATCTGTAATAACTGTTGTTGTTGAAATAAAGTTGATTTGATTTGATATCCAAAAGTGGTGTATGGATACTTTTGGGGTCGATGATTATGAGTTTGTTGTCAAAATTTATGAATTCAAGATGGCGGAAGAGTTTTAGGATTTACGGAGCGATCCTATCCATAAATGGTATGTAGGGGGTTGGGTAAAAAAATATGACTTGAAAACCAAAAAATAGGTATTCCTGTGCGACAAACTTCTGAATCCCTCACTCACAGAATAACCTACGTCAAACATCTGAAAACTGTTTTTCCTTTTCAGTGTATTCGAATAAAAGCTTGTCTTTATTTTTATTTTATTCACAGAAACAAGGGAAACTTTAAGCCAGCCTTTGGTAGTATTCAGTATGTGTTCTAGATCAGGAAGACATTCCTACGGAGATGCAGCTGTGGGTTGGGTACAACTTCGAAGGGACAAAAATGAGTGTACAGTGGAAGGCGAAATCACACCTGAACACAATGTTAGAATAAAATAACTTTTAAATAAATAATAGTTTGAAAAAACTGAAAAACACGCTTTTATAGAAAACCAGACTAAAAAAATAGAAAATAAGAAAAAAAATTATTTTATTTTAAAGAAAGCGTGGGGTGCATGGTATCGCCTTGGTGTGTAATGTACTATATAATTATTGATACCATGCACCCCACGCTTTTTTTTAAATAAAATATTTTTTTTTCTTATTTTTTATTGTTTCAGTCTGGTTTTCTATGAAAGCGTGTTTTTAAGTTTTTTCAAACTATCATTTATTTCCTACTTTTCAGTGTGGTTTATTTATGAAAGCGTGTTTTTTTAGTTTTTTTTAAACTATTATTTTTTTTATTTTTTTGCAAATTAAAAATGGTATGATCTTATCAAATCAGGTATATCAATCTCCGACCCCAAAAACCCCCACATACCAATTTTGAATAGAATCAGACCATAATCACAAAACTCGGCCGCCATTTTACCGCCATCTTGAATTTTAATTTTAGAAGAATCATAATATTCGACCCCAAAAACCCCCACATACCAATTTTGAATAGAATCAGACCATAATCACAAAACTCGGCCGCCATTTTAGAGCCGCCATCTTGAATTCTCCAATTTTTACAAAAATCATAATATTCGACCCCAAAAACCCCCACATACCAATTTTGAATAGAATCAGAACATAATCACAAATCTCGGCTGCCATTTTAAAGCCGCCATCTTGAATTCCCCAATTTTCCAAAGAATAATAATTTTCGACCCCAAAAACCCCCACATACCAATTTTGAATGAAATCAGACTATAATCACAAATCTCGGCTGCCATTTTAAAGCCGCCATTTCGAATTTTCCAATTTTCATAAAAGAATCATAATATTCGACCCCAAAACTCCCACATACCAATTTTGAATAGAATCAGACCATAATCACAAAACTCGTCCCCCATTTTGGAGCCGCCATTTCAAATTTTCCAATTTTGACGAAAGAATCATAATCTCCGACCACAAAAACCTATGGATATCAATTTTGAAGCAAATCGGACCATAATCACAAAACTCGTACGCCATATTGGAGCTGCCATTTTGTTTTGTCTTCACACAAAAATTTATTAATTCATTGTCACCGAAATGATGTACACCTGCCAAATTTCAAATCATCCGGACGTCTGGAAGTGGGTCAAAATCGCGCCCAAAAGAGTCGGTTACAAACAAACATACAAGTGAAGCTAATATAAAGCGTGTAAAAAAAACTTTTTGAACACAGGCTTTTATTCACGGAATAACCTACGTCGCACATCCATAGCAATTATTTTCAACTTCTTAGCGCATTTGAATACCAATTCTGGATAGTTTTTTTTATTAAATATATTATTTTGTTATGTTTAGTGAGTACGCCTCTATCTATGCATTTTTGTTAATGTATCGTCATCATGAGGCCGTTACTGAGCTATCTAGTTCTTCAATGAGGAGACCATCTGAAGATTAACTCGTTCTCCATCCTGGAGCTGCCATCTTGAATATATTAATTCTGATGAAAAATCAATAATCTTTGACTGAATTCATAATTTCCGACCCCAAAAACCAAGACATACCAATTCTGAACGGTCCATTATCACAAAACTTGTTCACCATCTCAGAGCCGCCATCCTGAGTTTATGAATGATAAGTACTTCATAATTTCAGACCCCAAAAACCTCCACATACCAATTTTGTATAGAATCTGACCATAATCACGATGATCGTCTGCCATTTTGGAGCCGCCAGTTTGATTTTACATACCAATTTTGAGTCGAATCGGGCCATAAACACAAATCTCGTCCGCCATCTTAGAGCTGGTAAAAAAGCAATTCACTGTCTCCTACCATTTTGAGCGATCTCCTTGCATTATTATAAATATTTCGGTAAAATGCAATATCTATAAAATGTCTTTTTTTCCATTCCGAATATAGATATTTCACTCCAACTTCAACTACACGTGATAACCCACACTCTTTAACCGAATGACAGAATAACTTGTAGAGTGCATTCACTATTGAGACAGTACATTTGGCCTTCCTCTGTCTTAATGAACAATTGTTTTCGAAAGTACCCGAAGCGAAGATATCACGAGAAATTCAATAGGCGTACCAGATGATTTATTAGAAGCGATACACAGGACATCATGAATTTGATAGTATTCGCCATAATTCCTGGAAAATACAACAGGGCATTTTTGCAAGGAAACAGTGAACAAAATTGAATGAACTACAGTAGATACCCACTTATCAACCTTTTAACCGTTGCATGTCATGACACTGGCGGGAATTCGCCATAGCCCATGCTGTCGCAGCAAATCGTGTCCACTCGTGTTTTCCCCCTCTCTACCTACGTTTGTACTGTCACAATACTGAATTCTCTTTACCTTGTATTAATTTGCCCGCAGTCGTGAGGAATGACGTCACGACCGTTCCCGGGCTTCTGAGCTTGTTTGAAATGATTGGCTGGCGCGCGAAACTTTGATTATCTATAACAACCTAGTTACTTATTTTTAAGGTATCATATTTTGCATAGCGTATTTTGTATCATAATTGAACATTTCTATGCAGTCATTTGAAGTTAGGCACGTTGACTATTGCAGGGGACTCCTAGGTATGTACAAAAGTTTGTATATGGTTGTTCTTTGGAAATGAAGTTATACTTGTTTAGAAAAGTATTGGAAAATTAAACATATTTTTTCATAACAAAAGGGATTAGAGATACGAGATTCTTTCAACAAAACTCGATGGTCCTACTGACTTCAGGAGCCTTTTTTGGTAGTTCCTAGAAAAGTTATTGGATAGATCAGGAAGTTCTTTTGGACCCCTTATATTTTTCATTCTTATAGATTATACACACTTTTTTCATCAAGTTGCATGGCTTATCACTGGGTTTGTTAATGATTCCCCAGTCTTGTTCCTAGAATTCATGATAATAGTTGTTTTTTATGATTTTTCATGAAAGTTTTATGTTCACATCTTTTATTTTATCAAATCTCTGAAATCTGGGGATCACCAGTTCTGTGTTTGTCTGCTTTATGTCAAATGTTATACATGCATTATTCTCAATTATATTATACGTTATCATCTTTATTAATAAGAAGCAATTTATTTTATTAAGTAAATATATATATATATATATATACATATATATATATATATATATATATATATATATATATATATATATATATATATATAAAGCTCAAATATTGGGGTGTACTCTTTGAAGTTTGTCCAAGC